>PVJO010004525.1:66944-108747 GCA_004026905.1 Hystrix cristata | reverse complement strand
CCCGCCCCTGCGCCGGGCGGCAGCTCCCCCTTTTAAAAATACTTTCTAGCAGGCGCTTAGCCGCTGAGGCGCCGGCGCGAGCGGAAGGCTCGGGGTGTGCGCTGCGAGGAGCTCGCCGCGGGCGGCTCGGCTCTCGGGCGCCACTCGGCCCCACCGGGCAGCCGCAGTGGCGGCGACCCCGGGCTCGCGGTCCTCTGTCCCCGGCTGCCGCGCCTGTGCGGCCCCTGGAGCCCCGCCCGAACTCCCAGGCATCCTCCTGCCTCGGCCTCCTGAATGCTGGGATTTCAGGTATGCGCCACCACACTCGACTGAAAAAGATATTTTACTGTGTCAAATTGAAGCCTGTTTTATGTTTCAGAATTTATGCTATAAATGTGTCTTCTTTGACTAAATTTTTTCACTCTGTTGAAGAGCTAACTGTACACAGATATACATGCATGTATATACATAGACTGCCCATACCTGTGACAAGAGGCGTGGGGGGCAGACTCCGGTGGCGTCTGGATCCACAGCCTGCTGCAGCCCACAGACACCCCGGGTGCAGAAACCAAAGGCCCCACTGAGCAAGACACACGGGAGTGTCAGGAGCACAGCGGAGCAGGGAGGCAGTACAGCTGCGTGCCTGCCAGTTCTGTTGTATATGTTTTGGTTTGTCTTTGTTTTTTTGAGACAGGGTCTTACGATGTAGTTTAGGCAGGACTTGAACTTGCAGCAGTCCTTCTGCCTCGGCCTCCCAAGTACCAGGATGACAGGCGTGCACCCCACAAGCAGCATATTTAATCTATGTTTTATCACAGCAGTGTCGATGGGCAAATCACGACCATGAGGCTGGACATGGGGGGCAGGGGAGGGGAGCTGTTGATCAGAGAAAACAGTTCCAGATGGACAGGAGGAGTCTGCTTAGAGATCTGTTAGGGAGCAGGTGACGGGGCGAAGAACAACGTCCTGTGTATTTCATAAGCATTCACATCCAATCTGTCCCTGCACGGGGAGGGGAGGGCAAGGGAACCCCGACCTCCACAGACCGGGCTTTGAGGAGCGGGGCATCGGCCGGGCCTCAGGCGGCTGCCACAGGGAGCAGGGCCGGAGCCTCCGTCCAGGGCACAAGAGCCACGGGCAAAGAGTGTGGCTTCTCCACGCAGGAGTCCAGGCCGGGCGCCTGGAGCCACCCGGCGCACAGCAGACCCGGGATGTTGTCCCTGCCCACTCTTCTCTGTCCTTTCTCCCTGGTTTCTGGGACAGGGAGATGCTGTTAAGTACATGTCTTCTCCTGCAGTCATCATACATGAGTGCTCCTGACCAGTGATCACCACTTCACCGCATTCTGTCCGCTGAGCACGTACAGTGAGTGACCTCTCAGGGACAAGTCGGGGTCACCCCAGCAGCCGTGGAGGGTGGAATGCACTTCAGAGGGCGAGACCTGAGCAGCCTGAAGAGCGCAGGAACGCACCTGTGCGTGACAGTGGTCCTGTGGGCACGGCAGCCATCTGTGCAGATTCCCCAACAGCACAAGGACGTCCTGTGACCCAGGGCAGTGGCATGGATGACGTCCCCACCTGTCCGAGGACCAAGTCCTTCCCTTTGCCGTGCAAGGGGTTCGGTGCAAGTGAAACTTTACAGTTATGGCTACCATGTCAGGCAGCATAGACTTCCACAGACCTGAGTTCATCGCCAACCCCAGACAGGCGGCTCGCTCCCCTAACCCCCGTTTGCTCAGACAGTAGGATGTCCACTCCCTTACCCATCTGTCTGCACCCCGTGCTGGGGACCCAGCCTGCCCACACAGCTGGGGGAGACGAAACCGCGTCCCTAACCAGTCCCTGGGAACGTCCCAGGCACCTGAGGAGCATCCTGCACTCCTTGGTGACAGGGATGAGAGTCCCAGGCCGGTGAAGGGGACCCCTCCAACCCCCCCCAGAGGTGGCGCCTCTCGCCTCCATCCACCACGGGAGTCTGAGATCCCAGCCACATCCTGGGGCTGTACGATCTTCTGCATGCAGACCCGTCGCACAGGGTGCTGACGGTGTCCTGCAAGAGCAGAGGGCAGGAGGAACGCGTCTGAGTTAGTTCCCCAGGCCCCAGAAAGGGAGACAGAGACAGAGCTCCAGTCATACACAGGACCCACGATCAGCGCCACCCCTGCAAGCAGCCGCCCAGGGAACCAAGGCTAGGGGGCGGGGAATGACTTGTCCACAAGCGTGTGACCTGGTGGGGCTGAGCCCATCCTGCTGTCCCTCCCCGCTCCAGCTGCTCTCCACACACTCCGTGAGCACTTTGTTTACTAGCATCTACACAAGAGAACTCAAAACTTGTGTCACACGGAGCCTCGCACACACACGTTCACAGCAGCATTGTTCTCAAATCCACCCAGTGAGGAGTGGAGACACTGTGGTCCACACACACAGCAGAGTCGTAGTTGGCAACAAAAGGGAAGGAAAGGCCGGCCCCACCCAGCAGCATGCAGAGTCGCCTGGCAGGACATGATGCCTTGCACTAAATGTCCACAAGGGTGAACGTGAGGAGACTGGAAGGAGCCTGGTGACAGGGCTGGGGAGTGCTGAGAGTTGTGCGTGCTCCTCGCCTCACCTTCTCCCTGGAGCTGGCGACAGGGAGGCTGGCCTTTGTCCTAGAGGACTGGATTTGAGCAGCTCGACCTCTTCATCAACAGTGCAAGGCCTGCCAGTGACACAGACCCCCAGAACCTCAGTGTCTGCTTGAACCCACCCAGGAGCACTGCGGGATGCCCTCTCCTGCTGTGACAGGGACTCTGCGGGAGACATCCTGGACTGGATGCCCACTGTGACATCAGGGGTGCACGGAGCAGAGCGCAGGGCTGCACCCACTCTGGCGGCTGTGTGGGCCACCGTGAGAAGCAGCCTTGGGAGCCCGGGTCTTCGTGGGCATCTGCCTGGCCCAGAACCTCACAGCATCACCAAGCAGTGACAGGTAAGGTCCAGGATGCTCCTGCCGGGACCGAACCCCAAAGTGGTTCCTGAGTGGGGTGCCACGTGCCCTCTGGGAAAGCCGCAGTGGCAGCCCCGGGTGCTTGTCCTGGAGCTCTGTGTACACAGAGGGAATGTGTCCGAGCTTGCATCTGCACAGGCACACAGGGAGCCACCCTCCCAGCTGCAGTCGGGCCCTTCTGTGTTCCAGCCCACACTGGGACACCCATCTCTGAGCATGGCTGAGTGGGGCAGCACTGAAGCCCGTGGGGCTGGGCTGCCTCCCGCAGCTCAGAGCGCTGTTCTCCACAGCTGGGACTGGACCTCACTGTGACCACCTCAGCCTGTGTGCTGGACTCTGAAATAGGTGCAGAAATTTCCTCTCTTACCTCTTGGGGTCAAACTTGATGATGGCTGCAAACTATTCAAAGAAACAGCTTTGGAAACACTGGCTGTGCCCACCTCCTAGAGGAGCTGCCAGATCTCTGCGAGGGCCCGACCAGACCCACTCTCCTAGCGCGACTTCCCTGGCCAGACAGCCTTTGCAGACAGGCACATTTTACAGAAAGATCCAGACATGCAGAATGGCCACTGGGACACGCCGGCTTTTGGGGGGCATCGGCCCCTGGGTGGGATGTAAGCCTCCGTGGTCACTGAGGACCTGCTTAGGCCTCAGCCTGACCGCCGAGGCGAGGCGGGAGCTGGCCTCCCATCTCTCTGGATCATTGTCTGCAAACACCACAGGCCACCGTTGGGGATGGAGATGTGAGGCTGGACCCCACCCTGAGGAGGGGCTGGCCAAGAGGTGGTTGCCTGAATGCCTAGGAGGGTGGCTGAGCGGTGGGTGGGCATCAGGAAGATTTTGCAAACAAAGCAGCTGGAATCCAAGGCACAGCACCTGAAGGCGCGAAGGAACCTGTTTGGGGGCCCAGAGGCTGGTCTAGGCAGGGAATCGGGTTCCCAATCTTCCCGTGGCCGGAGGGCCGCCCTGTGGCCACCAGAGGGCGCGCAGGCACCGCGTTCAGCGGCTCTTCCCTCCCGGTCTCACCCAGCACAGCAGGGTCTGAGACCAGCATCGGCAGGCTCAGGAGGCCCAGCGGCCTCTTCTTGGTTCTGCCCTCAGCTGCGAGTGTTCTGACGGTGTGGAGTGGAGTCATCCTGCCTCCGCCCCTTCTCTGGGCCTAACAGAGCAGCCTCGGAGGACAATAGGGTGTGGCCAGGACACCTGCAGATGGTGGCTGCTAGTCTTCTGGGCCTACTGCTGTGGCCTGGATATGCAGGGATTTCCTCACTTTTTAGTTTTAGATGTTAATTATTGGCTTCCTGCTCAAGCAGATCTCACACACTACACACACACACACACACACACACACACACACACAGAGCGACTTTATCCTTTTCTTACCTCTCAGTAAAATAATGGCATCATTTTTTTAATTCTACAAGCTCATAATTTTGGGGTTGGGGATTTAGCTCAGTGGTAGAGTGCTTGCCTAGCAAGCTCAAGGCCCTGAGTTCGAGCCCCAGCACCAAAACAAAAACAAGTTCATAATTTCTTATTCTGAAATCCAAAATCTCAAAGAACATATTTTGGTAACTTACCAGGTAGGCAACTCTCTGTCTAATCTAATCTGGTTTAAGGCTACCAATAGCCTTTATTTATTGCCTTTAGAGTAACTTGTCGTTTTTGTTTGGTTTTGTTTTTGTTTTGTTTTTTCTTGTTTTGTTTTTCGAGACAGGGTCTCACTATGTAGTTTTGGCTGGCCTTAATCTCACTATGTAGCCCAGGCTGACCTTGAATTAGCAGCCATCCTCCTGCCTCAGCCACCACGCCCAGTCGAGTGTGACTTTATAAATGGCAGTTGCATCTGTTTTGTGTGTCATACTCTGAACATATTTCCTTCACTATAATTTTGTTCTCGCTCTCTCCTTCTCCCCGCTGTACAGCCCTTAGTTCCTTTTGAATTTGTCACTTTCCATCAGCACTTTATCCCACACTTCGTCTAGCACATTGCACCCATCAGCCAGCCTTCCTTGGTTTACCAGCCTCTTGTCGAAGCACAACAATTTTCAGTAACTGTCTTGGGAAAAATTGTGTACAGTTGACTTTTGAGACCTTGAATATTGATAGTTTTGTCTTACATGTGGTTGTTCTAGATTTCAACATTAAATGTTGTTTTCTTCAAAAATGTCAACTAACTTCAGGTGGGTGGGTATTCTTGGATATTCTTAAGACCTTGCTCCAATACCTTTGAGCTTCCAGTGTAAAATGCTGTTCCATTCTGACTTCGTAGACTTGGTTAATGATTTTAATTTTATTTTTCTTTCTGTGCGTGCGTGTGTGTGTGTGTGTGTGTGTGTGTGTGTGTGTGTGTGTGTTGAGACAGGGTCTCACTCTGCAGTCCAGGACAGCCTTAAACTCCCAGCAATCCTTCTGCCTCAGTCTCCCGAGTGTCGGGATTACAGGCGTGTGCCACCATGTCTGGCTCTTACGATTTTCTTTTACACTCTATAAACTGAGAATTCTCTCACTAGTCGCACTTCTAGGAAACTTCACAAGAAAGTTCCTTGCAGTTGGGCAAGACATTCCCTCTGGACTCCCGCCGAGCCCAGAGCTGGGAGAAGCTTCAGCCCTTAGGAGAAGCTGGAGAGACTCGTGTGTGTCGTTTGGAAGGCATCTCCTCTCCTTGTTCCGTCTCTCCGTTCTGATTTCTTTGATCCCGGTGACGCACTTCCTGCCCTGAAGTGCTTGTTTCTGTCTGTCTTCTCCTCCTCACAGTGATGTGGAGTCCGGCTTGCCTTTGCGTTCAGCCCTCCCTCTTCTCTCTTTGCTCTGGGCTCCGTCCTTGAGGCGAGTGTCAGGCTGTGTCTTGCGTGCGGGGTCTGTCGCCGCGGTTGGCCGTCCTCACTCGCGGTGTGAGCTCAGGAGGGCCGTCGGTGCCCCGCGCGTGTGCGGCCGGCGAGGTGGCCAGAGCCCCTCCTGGGGACCCCTGAGCTGCGGCGTCCGGAGTCCTTCCGCACGCGGGCTCTGTCCCCCGGTGACCGTGTGGCCGCCGTGTTCCAGGGCTGGGCCGGGCGAGGGACTCGGGGCCTCAGTGGTCCAGGACGCCGAGCCGCGCTTTGGAGTCACTTTCGTGTTCCGCTCCCGGACTCTGCCTGCTGCTCCTAAGTGGCTTTCGACTCCCCACTGCCGGGCGGGCGGGCGGAGGGGCGAGCAGGCACAGGCAGAGGGGGCCGCTCAAAGTCTTACAAGCCTTAAGGCCGGCTCGGCTACGCCAGTGCCCTTGCTTCTGGATGTTTCTGAGGATCTGAAACAAAATCGCTTTTGTCTTTTAGGTCTCCACCATCAATTAGTCCGGCAAGGCCTGCAAGGTTAGGCGGCAAGGCCAGCGCCTCGTTGCTGTGCAAATGTCTCTTAGGTTTTCAACAGGGATCGGAAATAAAGGCCGCATCCCTTAGCCACGTCCGACTGGGACTTCCTGCTGCCGCGTCTCAGTGTCTGTCTGCCTGGTGCCCTCGAGGCTGTGAAATCGCGGCAGGACCTCAGCTCCCTGGTCGCCCACCCGGCCCCCAGCGCCTTGCAGGGTCACCCAGCGAGCGCTCCCCGCCGAGCCCTGCTCCTCGGCCCTGCTCCTCGGCTCTCCTCCGGCCGACCGCGGGCTTCTCCTGAGATTTCTCGGCCTGGACGATCCCAATGTTCCAGAAGACACTGTGGACAGAGTCCAAGCAGAGAAATTAGTGATTGTCGGGATTCGCCACGACCCTGACCTCAACAAATTAGGGTTAGGGCCGGGGCTTTAGCTCAGTGGCTAGAGTGCCTGCCTTCCAAGTACAAGGCCCTGAGTTCAATCCCCAGCACCACAAAAAAAAAAAAAAAAAAAAAGAATCAACAAATTAAAGGAGAACATGGGACTTAATCCTGACGAAGCTGCTGAGTGCGCCATGATTGAAGAGGCCACCTCCAGCCGGCTGCATCAGCGATCCAACCCACGCGAGAGGCCGCGCCTGGCTGCTGCTTGCACTTTTTTCTCTGGGTTTAGAGCCAGAGGCCAGAAGCCATGTGGTGATTTCCCTTTTTAATTTTTTTATTTCTAATTTTTAAATTTTTATCGTTATTATTTTGTTTGTTTTGAGACAGGGTCTCGCCGTGCAGTTCAGGCTGGCCTTGAACTTACAGTGTAGCCCAGGTTGGCCTCAAACTTGTGATCCTCCTGCCTCAGCCTCCTGAGTGCCGGGATTACAGATGTGTGCCATCATGCCCAACTATACTCATAAAAGGCCAACTCTGTGATGTTGGAACAGTCCTCCTGTCCACCAGGTCCTTCCCAGAGCCTGTGTCTCAGGGTCCTGTAAAGGATTGCGGAGCACACGGGGAGTGTTGGGTGGGGAGGGAAATGCTGGATTTATACTGTCCCTAAGTGCCCAGGCCACCTCCTCATTTTTTTATGGTCTTTTCTTGTGTTACTTTTATCTCTTTCCCATCAAGGAAAATGTTACAAAAAGTGTCAAGCATGGTGGCATACACCAGTAATCTCAGCACTCAGGAGGCTGAGACAGGAGGATCTCAGGGAGTTCGAGGCCAGCCTGGGCTACATAGTAATACCCTGTCTCAAAAAGCAAAAAAAAAAACCAAAAAAACCAACGACAAAGTATTTATAGAGCCAGACTTTAAATAAAGACAAAATTTTTACATTTTTTTTTTGGTGCCGGGGATCAAATTCAGGAAATCCCCAGCCCTAAATAAAGACAAATTTAACTCAGCTATTTGTACACTGGAATTTATAACCAAGTGTTGGGTTTCGAGAGTTTATAGAGAAACTAGTAAAGGAAATTCTTTTCCAGTTAAGTAACTCTCGTGGTTGATGGACAGTTTCCTTTTAAAATGCTGTTAACAAACACTTTGTATGCGCCTTGTTATTTCCTACTGAGAAGTTGCTCCTGTTTCCTGGATTATAAAATGAAACACTGGTACCGCTTTCCGGAAAGTACACTGCCACAGCAGGGCCCAGCGTCTGCTGGGGCGCAGCGGCATCTCAGTACCCCACGCTCAGCCCAGGAGGGCTGGGCGAGAGCAAGTGACCGGCAGTCGCCCGTCAGTTCCAGCTTGGCAGTTGCTTTCATCCTTCAGTCAAACCCAGTTCTTTTTTTCAGAAATGTTCCAGAGAACATTGGAGAGCTTGGGTGAAATAATATCTACATGTGCCCAAAACAAAAAAACAAAAACCCCCAAATAACTCGTTTCAAATTAACGCTCTCATCCTTGTCTTCATCTGTTTTTTTGTTTGCCTACAAGAAGCAGAATCCTGCTGTTTCTATTTTTAGACGGGTTCCTGGAGAAGGGAGGGTCCCGATTGCACAAAGTGCCGCCTCCATTCCCGGCTGGTGAGGGAAAGCTAGAGAAAGTTCCAGCTGAAGGCCAGTATGTGTCCGGAACAAAAGCTGGCTTCCGAAGTGATCGTGTGGCGGGCGGGAGGCACAGTTAGTCGCCAGGGGCCGTTGTTGGTTGATGCCAGACGGGGGAAGAATTTGTACTGTTTGTCCGAGAAGAACGTCCACAGCTTCACAGAAGCCTGTACTGCTCGGCAACCTGGTCACAGTCACTGTGTAGCCAGAGGAAGCTATTGGAGCAAGCAGTGTTGCAGGAGGCACCAGCCGAGCTCGGAGGGGGCAGCAGGAGTCACTCTGTCTCCAGCAGTGTCCTTCCAGCCTTACATTAATGTGAGGCGAATGTCAGAAAGCAAATGTGTGGCTCGGTGTGAGCGAGACACCTGGGTCCTCCTCCAAGGCCTCTGCTGCTCTCTCTCCGGTGTGTCAGGTTGTGTGTCCCGAGCTCGACCCAGGAAATAAGTGCTCTGTGCTGGTTTGTTCTTTCCTCCTTCTATTTTTCTTTTTTTTCCTTGAAAACGGATACCTAGGAATGCAGTGAGGGTTGACGTAGGCAACATGTACTCGAGTCTAGAGAGGTTCAAATTCACTCCATGAATCAAATAATCATTTTAAATTATATGTTGACATAACTGAATTTATTTCTGAAGTAAAATGCTGACATACTTTTTCAGAGTTTGCTTTTAGAGAGATTGTTAAGTCCTTTTTGCTGTATAGAGACCCTAAAATACACACACATGACACGGTAGCCCAGAAAATCACATGTGTGACACGTGTAGGGTATAGACCCTTAATGTCGAAAACTGGCTGGCACTGAAAAATTGGAGAAGGCTGTAGTTTGGGTGCTTTTGGGTTTTTAGTTTTGTTTTGTTTTTGTTTGTTTGTTTCTATGTTGGAAGGTAATGAAGGTTAACGGAAAGGCCCAAGAGGAAAAATAGTATGTCGAAATACTAGTTCCTTTTCTCCGCTCAGTCCCCAGCCACCTTCCTCGGGCACCCTGGAAACACGGTGCCTGCGGGAGACTCTCCAGCATTGTTCTGCGGGACAAGATGGATGAGAATTTCATAAATGACAAATCGCCTGGCCTGAAGCATCTCTAGTGACTCAAACGCTGATTGATCCGGGACTGGGGACTTAGCTCAGTGGCAGAGCACTTGCCTAGCAAGCCCAAGGCGCTGTGTTTGATCCCAGCACCCCAAAAGACAAAAACAAATCAAAGGAATACAGGACGGTGGGGAGTGGAGCCAGGCTTCCCTGGTCTGCGGAACAGAAGTTACTGAGACCTTACTGTCAAAGAGCATAGATGTTTAGTTTCTGCTTATTAAAAAAAAAAATCAGATCAAAAGTATTTGTCTTCTCAGTATATTCAAGAAAAGTGCAGACTCACCTCTTGATGAGAAATCAACGTGAATATATCAACCAAGATGTATCATGTACAGGTACAAAATAACCATGTTGATTATGATCATTATGTATACAATGTACCAATGCATGTTCTTGGTAAAAATAAAAAAAATTTTAGAAAAGTGAATATATCACCTCCTAAGTACGTTATAGAACCAACAGATTATCATACAGGATTTAACCAGCCAGGGATTTGTTACAGGAAACCAGCCTTGTGCGATCGTGGACAGGGCGGAGGGCAGTGTCTTGAGGATCAGGGAAGTGGAAAGCTAACTTCCAGCTCTCCTGCAGCACCCGCGGGAGGAAGTGGGGGCGGGGGACTTTGGTCTTAGGCTTTGAAGGAGGCAGCAGCAGGGGACCCGCTTCCTCCCTCCCAACCAGACAGGCCCTTCCGGAGGTATTTCAAGGCTGAGACTTCACACCAGGCCCACCAGCCACCCCCGCTGCCGGCCCCTCTGGGACCCCCGGCCTGGGCCAGGCCTCAGCCTTTGCAGCGAGAAGCTGGGCTCACACCCTCACCGGCCTGGGCCTGGCCCTGCCCTGCAGCCCTGCGCCCACCGGGCCACACGGAAACGGGGCCAGCCCTCCCCAGCGTGCGTTCAGCCCTGAGTGAAGGGCCGTTGGCCTCCCCTCGATCGCTCGTCACTTCCATGACTTGTGAGCTCTTAGGAATCTGTTTTCCTGCCCTCAGTACTGTGGCCTGCTTGCCCACCTGCGGAGAAACCGAGGTAGAATACACAGACCAGAGGTCACCTTCTTCACCTTCCTGGACGCGGCCCATCTCCAGCACCTCCCACCTCCCAAGCCGCAGCTCTGTCCCAAGCACCAGCCGGCCTCACCCCTGCTACTTTGTCTCCAGGAACTTGACTACTCTAGGGACATGTATAAGTGCCACCCTACAGATTTGTCTTCTTAGCTCATTTCACTTACCGTAACACCCTTAAGACTCATCCATGCTGCCAGGCGTCATGGCCCACACCTGTACTCCCTGCTGCTTGGGAGGCTGAAGCTGGAGGGTCACAAGTTCAAGCCCAGCCTGGACAACTTAGTGGTTAAGTGAAACCCTGTCTCAAAATAAAAAATAATAAGGGCTGGAGATATAGCTCAAGGCAAAAACTCCGAGTTCCATTCCCAGTACTGAAAAAATATAAAATTTCTTTTGCTTTCAAGACTGAGTAACGTCCAGCTGCATGCAGGGAATACCTTTGCTTATTGAATGAGTTAGGAAGATGCCGCTCAAAATCGCTGCTCTGGAGTGTTGCCTGCTTAGAGCTGTGGACGCCTGACAATTAGCAGATGCCGGAAGACCCCTCTGGGCTTCATTCTGGGTTTGTTTGTTCGAGACAGAGTCTTGCTATGTAGCCCAGGCTGGCCACAAACTTGTGGCAACCCTCCTGCCTCAGCCTCCCAAATGCTGGGATTACAGGCCTGTGCCACCATGCCTGGCCCTAGTCATTGCCTCTTGAGAGAGACATTCTAGAGCTGGGAGAAGTCCACAAGCTCGCCCCTGGAAGACAGAGTAAATACATACAATGCAGATGGATTAAAAAACGAGACTATGGAAAGAGCTCAACAGATTCTTCATCCCACAGGAAGGACGGTCCAGTGCAGGGCAGTGGAGTGCAGGGCACGGCCTATAATTCAGAACTCCGGTAGTGTAGACAGCAGCTTGGTTATCTATGGACAGGCAGCTCTCTGGGGGAAGGGCCTGAGATGGAGTGGGTGGCCAGCGACACCGATAAGCATTAAAACAAGAGCCAGGTGTGGCGGCACACGCCTGTATTCCCAGCACTTGGGAGGCCGAGGCAGGAGGATCACCAGAAGTTCGAGGCCAGCCTGGGCTACACAGGGAGTTCAAGGTCAGCCTGAACTACATAGCAAGACTGTCTCAAAAAACCAAAAGAAAAAAGTAGTAATTTTTAAAAATAATAATAATTAAGAACAGGCAGTGAACCTGGACTTTGGACCCAGCATGAATTTCGCCAGGCAGCAGAGAATGCAGCCACTCCCTACTGAGCTCCTGAGTTTCCAGGAATTTAAAATCAAAATAACCATCTTTTCCCTAAAATCCCAGATCCCTTTAAACCCCACACGCTGAGTAACTGGGTTAGAAGCCACTTTAAATCTGCAGAGCCTCCTGGGATGGGGCGGCTAAACAACTGAGGGACTCCCACTTAGCCCTGTGGCACTGTGGGTCTCCGGGACACGTGGCTGCCTGTCAGGAGCAGGGCTGGGAGTGCGGAGAGTTGCGGGGTGGCTGTGGCTTCTGGGCCTCATTAACCTGTAGTTATACATCTTCAGCGGGGGGAAGAGGTTTATGGTGGTCTCTGGCCAGCCAGGATGGCAGTGGTTGGACTCCTTTGGCCACCACATCTGGGATGAGATCAGGCATGAGAGGTCAGACGTGGGTGCTTTGTGCAGACCACATTGGGTCCCTGACCCTGGTTGAGTCACCCACCCCCACTTCCCCCTTGCCGGGTACGCCAGGCAAGGAGAAATCTGAGGAGAGTCGCCACTTTTTCAGGGCCTGAAGTCAAAGTCCATAGTTTGATGAACAGGAAAAGCTTCCAGAAATCTGCCACATAAAATGTTGCAAGCTGAGCCAAGCCAATCCGTCCTGTAAGCCATCAAGTCCCTCGGGGCCAATGACAGGCGCTCTGGACCGGTGCAGACAAGCTTGACAACAGCCAGGCAGGTTGCTGAAGTGACACTGGACCCCGTGCACAAGTGCAGCAGCCAGCAAGCAACCGGCCCATGGGGAGCGTGAGTTCACAGTAAAGATGCTGGCAGGTCAGCTCCTTCTGGGGCGTGGAATCCCGTCCCAGCCTCCAGCCTCAGCTGGTAGATGATCCTTTTCTTCCTCTTTAGGGGAAGTGGGTGTGCTGGATTAGGGAGGCCTAATGACCGCACTTGCCCGTGATTACGTCTGCAGGGGCTGTGTGGAGGTGCAAGGACGAGGGCTCCTACATGTGATCTGGGGAGCCCGAGACCCAGTCCCGCCCAACAGCTAGTGTATACACAGGCATCCCCCAGCAGGTGACCTGGCTGAGGGGGATTGGTAACCCTTCTCCTGGGGCAGTCACGGCCCCCCTTGAAAGGGGGACACAGGCTGGCGCAGGCTTCTGTGCCAAGGGCTGGAAGGCTTAGGCCCCGGGTCTGCCGGGCTGGCAGAGTGGTGGTGCTCTTGCCACGGACTGTCTGTGGTCTTCCCAGATTGACGCCTTGGAGCCTGCCCCCAACGTGATGGCACCGGGAGATGATGAGGTTTAGAGGAGACCATGAGGGCAGATGCCACTCGGTGACAACGGGCACTTTTTTTGAGAAAAGGTCTTGCTATGTAGCCCAGGTTGGCCTTGAACTCCCAGGGATTTTCCTGCCTCAGCCTCGTGAGTGCTGGGATGACAGGCGTGCGCCCCCGTGCCTGGCATCAGGGACTCTATAAAAAGAGGAAGAGAGGCGGCCCTTCCTCTCTGCCAGCACAGAACCACAAGGCAGTGGGCCGCACACTGGGAAGTGCCGAATCTGGGCCGCTGTCACGCGGCTTGCTCGGGGTGTGGCCTCAGGCTCAGGGCATCTGGAACACACACAGGCACATTGGTCACTGTGCCAGCATGCGAAACTCGGGGAAAACGGCTGATCACCGGGCTGTGGTCACCATAACCAAGGTCGCCGTCTGAGTAACTCGCGCTCACATGAAGGGTGGCCGGGGCTTTACCTTGTGAGCCTTCAGCACAGGCATGGTCGTTAGTGGAGACCGACGTGCACCCATAAAAATACCAAATTAGCTTGTCTGCCTAAACGCTGGCTTTCGCATTCAGTGGTCTCAGAGGGCCCGAAAGCCAGGCTCGGTGGTTCATGCCTGTGGTCCCAGCACTCGCGAGGCTGAGGCAGGAGGAGCTAGAGGTCAGAGACAGCCTGGGCTACATAGCAAGACCCCATTTTGAAAAATAAAACAAAAACAAACTAAGAGGGCCCTCGAGAGCTGAAAGGGAGCTCAGGGCGTGGGCCCAGGACAGCAGGACAGGGTGGGACCGGGCAGGTGGCTCAGTTTCCCCAGGTGACCTGCTGTGTGACAATGGGGCCCTGGTGTCTTCCCAGCTGCTGGAAATGGACCTCGCCACACCCAGGAAATTCAGACAGCTTTACCAAAAGGCCACCCCCAGGGTTTTCTGGGAACCCAGGCCTCTGCGAAGAGGGTACCAGAGCCCACGGCCAGCCCTCACAGCCTCTCTGCTCTTTTCTTCCCAGCCCACTTTTTCAGTCCTGGGGATCGAACCCCGGATGCTCTACCACCAAGCTATATCTTTAGCCTTTTTCATTTTTTTATGTTGAGACAGGGTGTCACTAAGTGGCTCAGGCTGACCTTGAATTTGAGATCCTTCTGCCTCAGTCTCCTGAGCCTCTGGGATGACAAATGTGTACCACCACATCGGACTCTGCTCTTCTCTCCTGGTGCTTTGGATTTACTTGGCTAAAGGTGTGACAGGGTGGGGGCAGCGAGGCCAGGGCGGGTCTGGTGTGTAGGAGGTTTGCACGGGGAGCAGGGAGAAGCCCCAGCGACCAATGGAGGAGGTGAGGGGTGAACCAGCTGCCGAGGGTGCAGTCACTGGGTCCCCAGGGCACTGCCACGGCCAGGGGAGGAAGGGGCAGTAAGCACAGCGGTCAGTGTCCGACCACTGGATTACCGGACTCACAGTCAGCAACACTGTCACCAGTTCTGTCACTGCGGGCTCGCTTCCTGCGTGTCTGGGTGAAAGGGGACGGACCTGCTTTCCCTACAGTGTGTGGAGTGTGAACGCACAAGATGTGCTCAGCACACGGTAGGCGCATGGGTATTCGCTGCTACTAATCAGCAGTTAACTGCAACGTACTTGCTCTCGCAAACATCTGCTAGGAGACGCGTCCCTTCCTCGCCCAGCACCGCCTGGCTCTGCTGTTGCCGTGTGTGCCAAGCTCACGGTCTCACAGCGCAGAGGAATAAAGTCATGAACCAAAGAAGGAGGTCAGGAGAGTTTCACTGACAATAAGAAGAGTAACTCCTGGATTTCCAGGAGGGGCCTGGAAAGTGGGTGTCTACTGAGGCCCTTTGGGGTAATGTACACAGCAAAACCACAATGTAGGTACAACGTGGGTCACACTACAATCAACCTATAGGATTACAAGTATAGTCACTTAGCTAATAGCGATCCAACAGGGAAACGAGACAACAAGCAAGGGTACGTGGTGAGCACCCTGAACTTCAGCTTATCGATAGCTTCTTTTTTGTTTGTTTTTGGTGTTCTAGGACAGGATCTCACTATGTAGTTCTGGCCAGCCTTGAATTCATTGTGTAGCCCAGGCTGGTTTTGAATTTTCGACAATCCTCCTGCCTCAGCCTCCCTGGTGCTGGGATTACAGGTGTGTGCCACCGCCTGCCTGGTTTATCTATAACTTCTAAACCTAGAAAGAACAAAGGCATTCCTGGAAAGAGAGAGGAGTGTGGGTCCCAACGGTGTGGTCACCCCCCTATGTGATGTCTGTCTGGGCCCACAGACCAGGCGGTGCTAATCACCGTGCAATCTCAAGAGGCTGTGTCTCTCCAGAGAGGGTTGCAGGCCTGGCTGTCGCCTCTCCACCTGGAGGCCTGGGCCTTCAGGTCCGCCTTTTGCACAGTCCTGGCGTCTGTCTTGCACGGAGTCCCTGAGGGCCGATCCACGTCCGGCTGCCTGTTAACGTTCACCCAGCTCACCACTGCGTGCTGCTCGTGAGCACTCACCGGCCAGAGCCCAGCTCCGGCGGAGCGAGGGGCGCGGGGTGCAGGGCAGGGTCCTGTGGGGCCCGGTGGGAGCCCGGAGGGCGGGGCCGGGCGCAGGGGGACGTCGGGTGCCCAGGGGTGTGGGGAGAACGGCCGGGGACAACCGGTCTGAGTGACTCAGCGAGCGGACGCGCGACGCCAGCGTCCTCCAGGGGAAACTGAGGCGCGGACCCAGCGCCCGGGGATAGAGAGGCCTGCGTAGCCTCCGACGACTGGAGGGGCGGAGCGAAACCGCGGCCCCGCCCCCGTCACCGCCCACCAGCCCACTGGTTCGCCGCCGCCGCTCCAGGGGCGGGGCGTCGGGTAGGCCCCGCCCCTCGCCGTCCGGGCCAGGCGCGCTGAGGTCAGAGACTGCTGCTCACCCAGCGCCTGCGCTGCAGCCGAGCCGACCCGCGCCGAGCTCCGCCGAGGGGAGCCGAGCCGAGCCGAGCCCAGCGCCCGGCATGGAGGACGACTGCCGTGTGCTGTCCATCCAGAGCCACGTCGTCCGCGGCTACGTGGGCAACCGCGCGGCCACCTTCCCGCTGCAGGTGGGCTCCTTACGTAACGGCGCGAGTCGTGACCTTGCGGCCGCCACGCGCCCGGCTCCGCTACGGCCCGGCCCGGCCCGGGCGACACAGGCGACGAGCGGGGGCGGCGACTGCGGCCCCACGCGTGACCAGGGCCGCCTGCCCCTCGCCGTCCCGTGGGCCGCAGGCTCCCGGCCTCCCCGGCGCGGCTCTCTAGGCTGTCCGCCCCTGCCGGCGCCTGAGCAGGGGCGGACGCTCAGGTCCCGGAGCCCCCGCAGGCCGGAAGTGGGATCTGGGGTCACATGAGGCTGCAGAGAGCGGCGGGTGGAGAGGTGCAGGGTTCAGGTCCAAAGGGACGCGGTGGCTAAGCGTGGGCCCCTGTTGGGAGGGGCGCGGAGCTTCACCCTCGCTGGCTCTCCAACCAGGGCAGCCTGCCTGGGGCAGTCAGAGTGCACTTGTCGCCAGCACCGGCTCCCTGGAGGGAGGTCATTGCAGGTAAGGGGTGACAGGCAGCGTCGCCAAGTTTCGGGCCCTGAGCAGCGCCACCCACGTGGCAAGCTCTTCCTCTCTGCTGGCCAGGGTCCCCCAGCAGGGCCCTGCCCTGAATCCCCAGGCTTGTGGCCTCAGCATCCACACCCAGAAGAGCTCCTCCTCCAACTGCCTGGCGGAGGCCTCCCAAGAACAGCTGTTCTTACTGGGGTCTCAATGTCCTTACCTGTGAACTCCACGGGGGCCCCTCCCAGCACCCCTGGGCTGGGAGAGCTGTGGCCTCCCTGAGCACAGGAGCTGCTGGGTGTGAGCGGAGCCCGGAAATGCCCTTGGGGTCCAATGGAAGCCAGCCCAAGGGACAGCACCCCTCAAAGTCCAGGGCTACTCTTAATGGGGGAGAATGAGTCTCTTCAAAGTGATTAGTGTCCAAATGGTTGCATGTGGGGGAAGAAACTTTAGGAAAGGGGGAGGATGCCATCCCGGGCTCTGGCAGACACCTGCACACATCCCAGCAGTGTGGTGGGGGGACTGACCACTGTGTCCCCTGACGACCAGGCACAGTCGCTGATGGAGGCTGGCGTTGGGGCTTCCTGAGCCCTTCATTCTGGGTGCAGTGCTTGCCGCAGCCAGGAGCTCCCACCAACATGGGTTAGCATGGCACAGCCTGGCAACCTGGACTGTCAGAGCCCGCCTCTCAAGCCCTTCTGCCACCACTCTGACTTCCCTCAGGCAGCCACCTGCCCTGGCTGAGAGCAGAACCTTGGCCCTGTTTCTGGATTTTTTTTGTTTGTTTCTGGGCTGAAGTCCAGGGTGAACTTCACTGACCAAAGGAAATGTACTCATGTGACCAGTGCTGGTGGGTGGTGGTACCGCGACAGAATGATTCTGTTTGCAGAGCCAGAGAAGAGCAGCTCGTAGTGTTCCTGCCCCAACCCAAGCCCTGACATCCCCCTGGAAGGGGAGATTTCCTGCCACTCTGGCCTGAGACTGTAGGGTGGAGGGAGAAAAGGGAAGAGATGGCTCAAGTTGGGGTGTCCTGCTGCCTACTGCCCTCTACCAGATACCACCAGGACCATTTCCTCTTTTTTTTTTAATTGTGTTGCTGGGGGTGGAACTCTGGGCCAGCTTCACAACACCCCCAGTCCATTTCCTCTTGGAAGAGAGAAACCTCAGAGCCGTCTGGCGCTGGGGACCAGAGGTCCTGAACCCGAGTGTGTCCTGTAGCTCTGCTCTGCATGGAGGCTCAGGATGCTCCTGGCACCTCCAAACACTACTGCTGCCCAGCAGGAAAAGTACTGTCCGTGAACCTCAGGGTCCTATTTGAGTTTGCAGGCACATGCCACAAACTGGGTGGCTTGTGACAGAAATTGGAGTCTGAAGTCACAGCGTGGGCAGGCCCTGCCCCCTCTGGTGGATTGCCTACTTCTGGGAGCCCCTGACTTGTAGATGCCTCCATCTGTCCCATGGCCATCTCCTGTGTTCTCTCTCTGTCCAAGGACACATCATTGGACTCAACATGGCTGTATGGACAACTTGGGGCTCACAGCCGAGCCACTCCCTTCCCCAAAGGATGGCTCATGTCACCAACTTCTTCTGTTAGGGCCCTTTAGACCTCCATGAGGGTCCTGTGATGTGTGGAGGACCCCACCAGGGACAGTCTGCCCAGAGTGGGGACTTCTGTGAACAGAGCGAGGTTCAGAATCTCAAGATGAGACCTCAGGATTATTGGGGTGACCTGAGCATGGTCACTTGCAGGTAGGCAGGCAGATGGGCATTATGTGTGTCGAGAGCCCTGGCCTGGCAGCCTGGGTTCCTCACCTGTGTGACTTCCCCCTGACTGGGGACACTGGCAGAGCAGCCATGGCCATGTGGAGGGGACCTAGGCACATTGGCAGCAGGACCAAGGGAGCCTTGGCAGTGGGCAGGGCAGGGCCACCTGTGAGGCTGATCTCTGGTGCGGGGTGAGGTCCCCAGGTGGGCATTGGCCCCTGACAGAGCCCCTTCCTGCTGACCTGGTAACAGGACAGGCATCCAGGAGGACATGCCGGTATGACACCCATGCAGATACCATGGGGCCCAGACAGAGGTGGCGTTGTTGCTGCAGATGCAGAGGTAGACGATGTCGCCCTGGCCACCTCCGGACAGCTCCATGGCTCTCAGTGCTCTGAGTGGCAGGTGGCTGTAGACGGTGGGACGGGGTGGCAGCGGCTCTGCCTAATGTGGTCTTGGGAGCCCATAGAGCTCCAGAGCCTGTGCCTTGGCCGAGTGACCCTTGAGTGCTTCTGGGAGCTGCAGACATGGGAGCCCCCTTCCCTGGGGCGTGTACAGTGTGGCCGCACAGACTCACTGGTGTAGCACTGGCCCTGGGCAGGGCCTGTCTGGCGCCACAACCCACAGGTGGGTGCCAGGGCCGTGACAGTGGGGGCAGGGTGTACACATGGAGTTAGGTGACCTGGGACATGAGGTGAGCCGGGGGGAGAGACCGCTTCAGGGGACGCAGGCTATTTCTGAGATATTCCCCTTGGATGTTTGGTGTGGCGGTGCATCTAGCATCCTGGCACCCTTGGAGGCTGAGGCAGGAGAATCATAGGTTCCAGCTAGGCCTGGACAACTTAGTGAGACCCTGTCTCAGAATAAAAAAAGGGCTGAGGGTGCATGGGCTCTCGGTCCAGTCTGTGTGGCAGAATAAAGTGTTCCTGTCAGAGATGAGTCCGTGAAGGACAGCTTGGCTGAATTGCGGTTCTGGCCCATAAGGATGGTGGTGAGGTCCTGGGGACTTGGCCCTGGGGCCGCTCAGGATGACAGCAGACCCCTGATGGTGGCCCAGCCCCTCTCTCCTTCCTTGGACTGATCTGATGATCCAGGCCGGGGATTCTTCAGGGTGGCGAAAGCCATAATGCTGTGCCCAGGACGGCCCTCTTCTGTCCCTTGCATGCCTTAGGGACAGGTCTGGCCTGTGAGGAGCCATGCGGGACTCTTCAGGGCTTTCCTGGCTGCTGCCTGCCGGGAGGGGTGTCAAGGAGGGGATCAGCCATGCTGCTGCCTCAGCCTTGTTGTCTCCCCCTACATCCCTGTCCACTCGCTCAGAGGGCGGATGACAGGGCTGGTGACGCAGCGGCGGGGCCTCTGTGATTGTGCTACAGGCAGCCGCCCCCGCAGGCAGCGTCACCGCTGTCACAGAGAGGGAGGATGGGCTGCAGTGGGGTGGAGGGGGAGCCGTGTGCAGTGCGGGTGGCTGGGGAGAGGGTGGGGCCTGCTGTGTCCCCGGGGACCTGTGTGGTCCCGGGTGGGCGGGAAGGAGGACATCCCTTTCCCAGCCGTCTATCTCCCCGTGTCGTCGGGCTCTGCAGGGGTTGCTGCAGCCCCCTCAGCAGCTGCCAGTGGGCAGCCCCCACGCCCAGCCCCCACCACCTCTGTGGCCTAAACCCCCAGTCCCCTGAGCTCTGAGCTCTGCCAGCCTGAGCTTGCACTGTCTGTGCATCTGTCCGGTAAGCAAACCGTCCTCAGTGCACCTGTAGGTGGACAGCAGCTCTGCATCGGGCTTCTCAGATGAAGCACTGAGTCTGCTCTGGAGCTTCAGGGGGTGGGGGGGCTGGCCCGGCACCGCCAGGTTTACCCCGCGTCCATTCGCACACCTGTGGGAAGGGGCGCCGGACTCCGAGAATCTATGCGAGGTCTGGAGTGTGAGGCGCACGCCAGGAGCAGGGTTTCCTCGGGCCCTGGGGCCTGAGAAGGACGAGGGCTCCCCACATCTGCAGGGATATACATCCTCACAGGCCCCCCCCAAACACTCAGACCCGGGAGGGGTCCGCACTCTGAGGGTGCTGTTTTCCCTGCACGTGCAGACTGGTGAAGTAGACGCAGTCAGAGCCTGACAGGTGACAGGTGACAGAAGGTAACCATTATTACAGTGTGCTGTTGCAGAAGTTAGTGGATGTAGTCTGCCTCCCTCCCAAAACACATGCTGATTTTTGTTTTTTAAGACAGTGTCTCACTATGTAGTTCAGGCTGTCCTTGAACTCACTAGTAGCCCAAGCTAGCCTCAGACTTGCAGCAATCCGCCTGCCTCAGCCTCCCAAGTGCTGGGAGTGTGGGCGCGTGCTACCACGCCCAGCCCATGTTGATGTTTTTGCACCATGATTGACCACAGACAAGTGCAACTACAGAAAGCAAATCCATGGATGTGGGTTTGCAACTCTTCACTAAGTGGAGAGAGGTAAGCTGAGGAAGGCACCAAGGTTCAGAGGTTTTTGTTTTCAGTACTGGAGACTGAACCCGGCGCTTTCACCCTGAGCTCCATCCTCAGCCCTTTTTTAATTTGTTCTTTTGAGACAGGGCCTCACTAAGTCGCCAGGGCTGGGCTGGAATTTGCCATTCTCCTGCCTCAGCCTCCCAGAGTGCCGGGATCACAGGTGTGTGCCATTGTGCCCAGCTGGTACGGAGCTGTACGGAGGTCACAAAGTCAGTCGCCAGCGGTGTGAACCGCAGAATGGCAGGCGCGAGGCTGCCACTGCCGTGCGGGTGTCGGGCTCCGGTTGCGGGAACACGTGATCCCGCCTTCGCCTCAAGCCCCAGTGACCTCAAAGGCTGAAATACAGCACGCCCACACACAGGGTTGCTGGGCCAGGTGGAGGCCCGACATGGCAGCAGGAGGTTCTGCTGGGCAGCCCTGGGCAGAGTGCAGTGGGTGGAGCGAGGACTCCGGGCAGCCTTCGTGGAGCCAGAGGTGTCTGCAGGCCTTCCTGGTGCTCTGCCCGCCCTGGGCTGACTACCCAGCTCCTCCTCTCCCTTCTTCTAGAAATGAGGCTCTGTCTCTTCTGTCTGTCTGTCGTCTCTCTCTCTCTCTCTCTCTCTCCCCCTGCTCTCTCCCCACGGGCCAGGTCTCTGTAATCCAGGCCGACCTCCAACTTGCTGTGTTGCCCAGACTGGGCTTGAGCGTGTGATCCTCCTGCCTCAGCCTTCCAGTGCCTGGATCACAGGCTGACAACCCCACACCCAGCAGAGCGAGTGCTATTTGTGCTTTCCCTCTGCTAGTGGGCGTTCGAAGCTGGTATGGGGTGGGGGAGGCTGTTCCCTGGTCCCGTACGCTGGGCTGGAGCCTCCCTGCATGGCACGGCATCCTGCACACAGCAGCAGGGCAGGCGGGTGCAAGCAACCCAAGTGCCATGTAGCAGTCAGCACATGCTAAGGTTCATGAGGTTCGCTTTGGGGATACGAACTATGAGCTTTCCAGGGTGCTGGCTGTGTTAGACCTGGGGTGCACATCGCTCTCCTCCTCGCATGGCCCACACCTGATCACTGAAGCTGCGTCCGCATCGCAGCTCGTGGGTCACCTCTGTCCGCAGGGCTTCTGTGATGAGATCAGACCCATCTGCATGTGTCCCGGGAAGAGGTCACACTTTCACCCACACAGAGGGCCACGTGGGGCCTCCCTTAGAGCCCCTTGGGTCGTAGGTGTCCTGTGAAACCAGGTGACTGGCCTCGAGGACAGTGCACAGACTGAGGTGGCCCCAAGCAGTCCCATCAGCCACTTGGTCTGTACAGAGCGGCACGTGGTGCAGAGCGGCACTTGGAGGGAATCCGTGCCTGTCCTGGCCTCCCCTGGGCGGCAGGGACTGAGGGGCAGGTTCAGCTGTCCCCAGAGGCAGGGACGTCACTGCCTGGGGTGGGCACCCGGCCCGGAGCACCTGCCAGGTGATGATGGCATTTCCAGAGCAGGTGGGTTTGAGTTCAGCAAGGGAGCTGGGCCTGCCCGAGCGTGGCCGCACCTGCAGGTCGGGTCGAGAGGTGGCCCTGGAACATTGGAACCGGCACGTGATACCCATTAATCAGTGATTCTGTGGCGGCGTTTGAAACTGAGGCGCCTGCGCGGTGGCTCCACACCGTCTCTAAAAGCAGAAAATAGCAGCTTGGCACTCAGGATTCATCGTCTGTGCATCCAGAGGCAGCGCGGAGAGGCTCCTGGCAGCGTTTCCAGGCTGCTCTCCCTGCGGCTCCCGTCTCTGTCATCGGGGCCGATGAGAGACATCAGAGGCCGAAGCCCCGCAGCGGGGTCAGCCAAAGCTGCCCGAGGAATCAGGCAGGCGCCTTGGCAAAGCGTCGCTGTGGGGAACGAGGCTGCTGATTTTTGTTTCATTGCTCCAGCAATAATTCTGGTTTAGAAATTTTATTTTTTTGGTGCTGGGGATCGAACTCAGGTCCTTGAGCTTGGTTGGCAGGCACTCTAACACTGAGCTGAATCCCCCGCCCCCCAGCTTAGAAATGTTAGACCAGCCTTGGTGAATACCAGTCCCAAGCGTGCTGCTCAGTGGACTAGCTCACGCGGAGAAGTAGGTGGTGTAGCCCTCCTGTGGCAGCTACTTTCCTCTTGGTCTGACTATCTGTCCGTCCAGCCACCTGCCTGGCTGTTTCTCTCATACTCTCTCTGCCTCTCTCTTACACATGCCCCTTTCTGTGTCTCTCCTCCCCATCCCTGCCCCTGTCCTCTTCCCTCTGCACTCTCGCCCTCTCCCGGGGGGTCCTGTGCGCACTTCTCTGTCACCCTCTGTGGGTTCCGAGCTTTTCGCAGGACTGTGCACTGCACAGGGTCCAGTTCCTGCTCCCATCTCCTTCCTTTTCCCTGTGGGTCGGGTTTTCAAACTCCTCCATTCTCCTGTTCTGGGGTCTGGTGAGGGGAGGCCCCACACTTTGCCACATGTACCCAGGAGAGGTGACAGTTGGGTACTGAGTATGTTCACACTCCTGGCCTTTGTCTCTCTTGCCTGGGGGTCCTGGCTTTTCTGGAACACAGGGACAGGCCACTTGGCCATTGGACTGGCTCTTCCAAGGCCTGGGCCCCGCTTCCCCGCCTTGGCCCTCTGCTGGCCCTTCTGCTGGTGGCACCTGCAGTGTGGGGCACAGCTGGCTGGGGTCTTGCACAGCAGCCCATGGGTGACCTCGGCAGTGGAGTAAGCTTCGTGGGCCACCTGAGACCAGCCTGGGAGTCAGCTCCCTCTGGGGAGGGCTGGGGACAGCTTCGACCACTGCAGCATGGGCGAGGTGTGGCTGGGGCCTTCTAGGCTGCTGGAGCAGCCCAGAGGGAGCATCGAAGGTGAGCTTCGAGGAAGGAACTGGGGAGTCGGAATGGTACCCGTAGGGGACAGTGGCTCTGAGGGTGGTGGGGGCCAGAGGGCTGGGGTAGCAAGGAGCCAGGCAGGCAGGAGAGGTGGCCGTTCACGCCATCCTAGGGTACAGTGTGGACCTGCGGCCCAGCAGGGCCTTGGGACCTCAGCATGTTGGAGTGGGATCAGAAGCCCCCTGCCTGGTACGGCCCCACGCGGCTCCCCCGCAGGCCAGTGGTGTGTTTGGGTCTGTTTGAGTCACTTTTCTCTTTGCTGACACACCCAAAATTGGAGGAGGAAGTTTTATGTGACTCAGTGTGTAGAGGCTTCTCTCCATGGTCGCCTGACTCCGAGGCAGGCCAGCAGGGGGCGTCACAGAGGCGAAGGCGAGCGGCAGCAGTGGTAAACAACAACCGGCAGATTCCCTACATTCCTTCCGTTGCTTTGTATTGGATCCAGCATAAGGGCGGTAGTATTCACACCCAGATTCCTGCCCAGAACTATGCCACCAACCAGTGGGCTGATTTAGTAATCACACACCCTTGATCCCAGCACCATACTCTAGATTCAGCCATTTTGGAAAAGCCTCCCTGTGACTGATGAGGCTTTGGGGGCCATCTAGACACAAGCCACACAACAGGGTTTCCTGTCAGGACCTGGACAGGCAGAACCCTGACCCCAGAAGGCCACGTGAGGTCAGGCTGCGAGACAGCCCTGCGCCATCCCCTGGGCTCTGTGGGGCCACCTGCGGGTGCCCAGGCTGGGGGGGTACAGCCAAGCCCCACAGCTCTGGTCCTGCTCTTCCTGCTGCTCTGCTGCTGTGCCGCCTTGCTGTGGGGACAGGGACGCTGCACCCAGGGCCTGGAGTAGAGCTGTGGCTCCGTGCTGGGCGGATCTGTGCTGGGAGGCTCTGTGGCAGTACCACAGTGGCCACCGGTGCCGGGGAGCCATGCAGTAGGGCTGATATAGGGGAAAAAATAGGACTCCCAACCTGCTAGATGTCAGTTACACTGAGTTTGTCTTCCCCGAAGTTGAAGAATGAATTCTAAGGAACAAAGCAGGTTAAGAGCAGGAAATTTACCGAGACAAAGAGAGCTCCTAAGAGACAGGAGCGGACCCGAGTGGGTTGCCAATGAGCTCACTCTTCAAGGGAAGTTTTATAGAGCAAAATCGTGAGGCGGGTACAATGTGTGTCAAAATGATGATTAACAAATAATATAAGTGTAGTCACTTAGGTAACATTGATGCAATGGGGAAGAAGGTCACATAGCAGATCAGCAAGGCGAGAACAAGGACATTCCAGGATGGGGTGGATCTGGAGGTCTTAGTCACCCGCCTGGGTGGCCTAGACTTTATCAGATCAGACAATTGTAATCTTCAGTTCATTGTTTGTCCCTCGGCCAGGGGTGTAGCTCTGGTCCTTCCATCCTTATCTTGAGGCCTGACCTTCACTGGATGCGCCTCCAGCCACAGTTGTGGTGTATGCTCTTGTGTATTGACTCCATCGAGGGCCCGGGCCTGTCTGACTGCCTGTAATGTTCCTACCTAACTTAGCTGTCTATAATAGTCCCGGTTCCTTGTGGACAGTGCCAGTAGGCCCAGCTAGAAAGAGGTAGGAGAGCAGGGCTGAGCTGCAGGAGGAGTGGCTGGAAGCTGGTCTCCCACAGACGGCCCCTGCTCCCTGTGCTGTCAATCTGCACCTTCCCCGGTGGCTTCTCTGAGGTCCCCACACTGGGTAGGCACCTCTGGCTCTTGGCTGGTTGCTCCTATGTGTTTCCTAAGGGAAGGGGGGAAACCCATCACCAGGCCCTTATGGCCTGGGAGAACCGAAGTCTGGCTTGGGGGTCCATCCTGTCCCCACACCAGTGATTGCTACATGGGCCTGGCCTGGTTGCTCTGCCCCTCCAAGTCTGCAGCGGGCCATCATTGGGTGCCCAGTGGGTTTCATGGGACCCCAGCTAGCTTCTTTTTTTTTTTTTTTTTTTTTTTTTTTTTTTTTTTTTTTGGTGGTGCCGGGGATCGAACTCAGGGCCTTGTGCTTGCAAGGCAAGCACTCTAATCACTGAG
The DNA here is from genome assembly GCA_004026905.1 of Hystrix cristata. Lineage (NCBI taxonomy): Eukaryota > Metazoa > Chordata > Mammalia > Rodentia > Hystricidae > Hystrix > Hystrix cristata. Next base: position 83,057 of record PVJO010004525.1, on the reverse strand, counting down.
CTAAATCCCCAGCCCCCCCAGCTAGCTTCTTATACTGCCTCCTGCTGTGTGTCTTACAGGTCCTGGGGTTTGAGATTGATGCCGTGAACTCGGTCCAGTTTTCCAACCACACAGGTGAGGCCTTGGTGCAGTTTGGAAGGATGGATTGTGGAGTGAAGAGCAGGACCCCCTATTATTCCCTGGAGGCCTTGGGGTAGGAGGAGCCCCTGCCCCTTCCAGCCTCTTCCTGCTGCTATGGGGGGACCCAGGGTGGCCCCTCTGGAGGCTCCAGCACGGCCCTTGGCCCACGGCGGTGGCAGGGCTCGGGATCGGGCACCTCTGCAGCTCTGTCCCGTGGGCCCTCACCCTGCCCAAGAATGAGGCTGGTGTCTCTCACAGCAGCCCACCTGGTGCCTGGTGGATAGGGCAAGTGATACAGCCACCCCACGCAGCCCTGCTTTGGGGTGTGGGACTCATGCTGCCGTGCATGTCTTTGTGCCATAGGCTATGGTGGTCACATCTTGGGGCCATGTCCTGAGCATCAGTTCAGAAGGACTTGATTGCTTTACCTCTGTTTCCAAGAGCTGGAGGCACCTAGCTTTGTCCCTGAAGCACTGATTAAGGTCTCAGGAAGGGCACCACTGGCCACTCAGCAGTGTGGGACAGGGTGATCTTGGGGGACTGGGCAGGGATCGCTTCCCCTCAGAGGCGCCATTCCTGTGTGACCCTGCCCAGACCTGTGCTGGGCCTCGACGTGGCCTCCCAGCCTGTGGCTCACTCCCTGCAGGCTACGCGCACTGGAGCGGCCAGGTGCTGAACTCGAGTGAGCTCCAGGAGCTGTACGAAGGTCTGAAGCTCAACAGAGTGAACAAGTATGACTATGTGCTCACAGGTGAGGCCCGTGTGCCCCTGGTGCCGTCACAGCCCTGGTGGCCTGGGGGACCTGCCACCCTGGGCCCGGCTCCAGCCAGGGGTGTCAGGGCCGCCCTGGGTGGGGTAGGCGGGCATCGTGAGTGCTGCCTGCTGGGAGGGCAGGATGCTGCCACCTGGAGTGTGTTTCATTTGTCAAGTTCCTGGTTTAAAAAAGTATTATCTTTTTGTACTTGGCTAAAAGCGACATGTGTTTATTATTGAAAATGGAAGCAGGGAAAAAGGAAACAATTGTAGTCATCCACTGATCACCCTCGTGTCTGTTCATTTAAAACTTCATAGAGCCAGCTGCGGTGGGGCACACCTGTCATCCCAGGACTCTGGGAGGCTGAGGCAGGAAGATTATACATTCAAGTGCAGCTAGGGCAACTTATGACTTAATGAGACCCTGTCTCAGAATTCAGAGGACTGGGATGTATGTAGCACCATGTGCAAGCCCTCAGTTCAACCTCCACAGGAGGCTTCCTGCTTACTGTGGGAAGTGTGTGGTGTCCCCTCGATGACCTCAGACTGGGGACCTCGTGCTGGCCCAGGCCCAGGGCCTCAGGCCATCCCCACTGCGCCCCTGCCCCGACTGGGTGTGGGTGGCCTGGGGGGTGCCGCCGCCGCCAAGTGTCCGTCTCAGAGCATCGCTGGTTTCCCTCCGAAGGTTATACAAGGGACACGTCTTTCCTGTCCATGGTGGTGGACATCGTGCAGGAGCTGAAGCAGCAGAACTCCCAGCTGGTGTATGGTGGGTGCGGGGCCGTGCCGCGTGGGCCCTGCAGTGGGTGGGGGTGGCGCACCTGGGCAGGCCACAGCCAGGGAAGGGTGAGGGAGAAGGGTCTGTCCTGGGGTGTTTGCTCAGCGGTCTCTGCTCCACGGCTGGGCAGCCTGGCACCCGTCTGAAGACCCGTCCAGGCATGAGTCTCCCGGGTGCTCCCGGGCCACCCCGCGGCCATGACTGTCGCCCTTGCCCTTATCGAACCTGCTGGAGCTGCTGCCCGGCTGACAGTGCGTGTGTCTCCACAGTGTGTGACCCTGTGATGGGAGACAAGTGGAATGGTGAAGGCCGCATGGTGAGTGTGTGAGGAGATATGGGCAGAAGATGCTTGCTCCTGGGAAGGGGCCATGGAGGGGCGGGTGGCGGGTACCCTGGACCCTGCGTCCTGTGCCATCGCCCCAGGCTGCCATTGTGTAGTCCCAAGAGTCAAAACGGGCGTTGCCGTGTCCTAGTAAATACCACAGTGGGCCCGAACTTGAATTTCCTGCAACTTCTGGCGTCATTAGCTGTTCTCATTCTCGCTCTGTTTTCCTCCAACCATTGCCAAGTGCAGAATCTGTCCGAGCTCACAGGCTGTTCAGAGGCAGGCGGCAGGTGGCGGCCCCGCCCTGGGGTTGGGTGCACACCCACAGGGCTCCTCCTCCAGCCGTGGAGATGGAAGGGGCTCGCGGGCCAGGTGCTGCCGCGTCGACCCGTGCTGGCGCGGTCCGACCGGTGCCTCAGGTCACTGGCACCAAGCATGCCTGGCTGGGCCCGCGGTCCGTGGTGAGGCCGGGGTGGTGGGTGTCCTTGGGGCGGTCCCCTGCACCGCCCATCCCCGGTGTCCCTAAGCCACTCCCCACCACAGTCTCGGCTGACCCAGGAGACGCCTGTCCGGTTCATTGTGGACCATCCTCCCGGATGGGATCAGGTTGTGTTTTCCTTGTGAGCAAGGTCAGTGTAGACACCAGGGTTAGGTTCAGGTCAGCGGGAAACCCGCATCCCGGGTCTCTGTGTACCGGAAAGGGGCCACTGGGGCCTCGGAGCCCAGGGAGAGACTGGAAACACCCTTCAGATGGTGCCTGGGGAAGTAGCCCGCAAAGCAGCACGATCCTTTCAGACCCTCACCGGGCTGGGCTTGGGGTCCTTCTTAAAGAAATCTGGTCACTGAAGAAAGCTGTTGCAGTATCTGCTGGGAGACCTGGTCCTAAGTGTGTCACTCACAGCACAGCGAAGGTGGATGGGAGCAGAGGCACCTGGGAGCGTCCCGGAGTCAGATGGCCCTGCACGCCACTGCACCCCAGGCCACCCCTTCTCTCCCAGAGCCCCAGCCCTGCCTTTTGGAGACCCCGCGCCCTGCCCGTAGGGTGACTGTCCCCACTGCCGTGCTGGGATCCTGTGGCCAGGCTGGCCTCAGGGACTTTGGGCGCACGCCCTGCTGCTGTCTCCTTCTGGGTGACGACTTCCTGTCCCCTGTGCCGCAGTACGTCCCGGAAGACCTCCTTCCTGTGTACCGAGAGAAGGTGGTACCAGTGGCGGACATCATAACTCCCAACCAGTTCGAGGCCGAGTAAGTACAGGGAGTGCTGGGAGGGCACCTGGCAGTTGCCCCAGCCTGTGCTGGCCTCAGGAGTCGGGTCACCCGGGCCAGGGTTGCTCTTCCACAGTGGCACAGAGGGACCTGGCTTCCCTGGCTCACCCAGCTCCCGCAGTGGCTTTGAGGACACGGGCAGGGAGGATGCCCCGCTCTCTCTGCGAGTTCAGAGGGGTGGGTTGGCCCCACCTTTTGGGGGGAGGCTGACTTACTGAGAACCAGACACCAAGCAGAAAGGCGCCTGTCGCCAAGTGCTGTCAAGGGGGAGGCCGTCTTGCGCCCTTGGCCGCGAGCTGGGTCCCTCTGTCCCCAAGGCCCCTGACTCCTTCCCGGTGGCTGGGGTCACCCACACGGCGGTAACGTCTCACCTGGAGGACCCTGAGCCTCCGGGGTTCATGGGAGTACACGGACCACCTGCACTGCTCAGAGTCCTCCGCATCATCACCCTTGCCGGTGCCGTGGGTCACTGGGGTGCTGCGCCTCACTCCGGTCGCAGTCTGGGGCTGCCCGGGCCCAGTGCACGAAAATCGCACTCCGTTCCTGAGCCCACACGCACCACAGCGGCCCCAGAGCTCAGGCTGCCTGCCCGCCTGTGTTCCAGGTTGCTGAGTGGCAGGAAGATCCACAGCCAGGAGGAGGCGCTGATGGTGAGGACCCTGCAGGCCTGGAGCGGGACAGGGGCAGGCTGGAGTCCTTCCCGCCTCCAGCTGCTGGTGCTGTGGCCCTCAGTGTCCTTGTCCCTCGTGGGCTGGCCCCTGCCTGTGTGACTGTTGCACTGCACTGGGCCCCGGACAGGGTGCAGGCTCTGCAGGCCTGGGGTGGCAGTGCACAGGCTGGAGGTGCAACCTGCACAGCGGTGTGGTGAGTGGACTGGGTGTGAGCAAGTGTGCGTAGTGGTTGGGGTATGAATAGTGAGTGCCCTGTGTGGCACATGGGTGCACGGTACCTCTCCATGTGTTGTGTGTGTGCGCGTGCGCGTGGCGGGGTTGATGGCTCCCGCCCAGGCCCTGCCCTGTGGCACAGGAGCCCAGTGCGGCCCCCGTAAGCGACAGCCGCAGGCAGCTGCATTGAGGACAGGAGCGCTCATGAGGCCAGAAAAGCCAGCCTGGAAGCAGGCATGGGGACCACACCTGTCATCCCAGCACTCTGGGAGGCCGAGGCAGGAGGACTGCAAGTGTGAGCCCAGCCCGGGCAACTTAGCAAGATCCTGCATCAAAATAAAAAATAAAAAGGGTTGGGGATGTTGCTCAGTGTGGAGACCCTGGCTTCATCCCGTGTACTGAAAGAAACCAGCTTGGAGAGGGGCCTCGCTGGGGAAGTGACCATCTGCCCGCTCTGGCCCGGCCCCAGTACCCCTGGCCCTCTAGCTCTCGGCCGCCCGGCTCCCCCAGCGCTCACCACCATTCTGTGCCACCTGCTGCTGCAGGTGATGGACATGCTGCACGCCATGGGCCCCGACACCGTGGTCATCACCAGTTCCGACCTGCCCTCCCCTCGGGGCAGCGACTACCTGATCGCGCTGGGCAGCCAGAGGACGCGTGAGTGCCGCAGCCTGCCCTTGCACATCCCAGCTTTAGGTGTCAGCCGCCTGTAATGCCAGCACTCTGGGAGGCTGAGTCAGGAGGATCGCAAGTTCCAGCCTGGACAGCTTAGCAATTTAGGGAAAACTTGCCTCCAAATAAAGACTTTTAAAAGGCCTGGGGATGTAGCTTAGTGTAAAGGCGGTGGATTTAATCCCGTCCTGAAAAAAAACAGAAAGTTTTTGCTGGGTAGAGGAAGAGCATGCCTTACTCGGCAAGTGGGTCATTTCCAGAGTTTGTGTTGGTCCTGAGGAAGGTCAGGCTGAGGCGGGTGCAGGGGCGAGTTGCATATGGCGGGCACCGGGGAAGCTGAGCGCTCGGACACCCACGCTGCGCTGCGGCAGCAGGATGGCGTTGGGTCTGCAGTCGTCCGCAGGCCCCTAAAGCCCCCGGCTGACCTCGCTGGGGCTGGTCTCTGCTCGGCCATGTGGATTCGTCTTCCGAGTGGCATTACAGTGACACAGAAGCTGGGTCACATGGGTTCACCCCCTGGCCCCACTGAGCGTTCCTGGCATGGCCCCTGGCATACACACACACACACACACACACACACACACACACACACGTGCAAGCACAAGCGTGTACACACAGCTCAGTACTGCCGGTCCTTGGCAAGCTGTCCTGTGTCCCAAAGGCCATCCCAGTGGCCTCGAGGTTTGGTGTCTCAGTTTCTGCCTTGGGACGGGGTGGCAGCAGGATTGCATGTGCTGAGCTCCAGCTCCTGGAGGAGGCCCCCAAGCACTGTGACCCCCATCACTGTGGGAGGCAGGGGCTGGGCAGCTCGGGGCCGCTGACCAGATCATCCCCTCCCCTCCAGGGAGGCCCGACGGCTCCATGGTGACTCAGCGCATCCGCATGGAGATGCGCAAGGTGGATGCCGTCTTTGTGGGCACTGGAGACCTCTTCGCCGCCATGCTGCTCGCATGGACACACAAGCACCCTGACAATCTGAAGGTCAGTGCTCCACCATGCCCCTCCCCACCATGACATGCCTGTAGGGAGCTGGTCAAGGGTGCAGTGCGGGGAGGTGGGCCCAGGACCCTGCCCTGTCAGTCGATCCCTTCCTCCCCTCCTGGAAAGTGGGGTGGTCAGTGTGCTGTGGGGGCCGGGCAGGGTGCAGCCCCAGCAGGTGCACCTTGGAGGCCTGACACCGCCTGCAGAGGGCCGCACAGTCCCTGGGTGCTGCTGCTCTGGGATTTGGGCGGGGGGCAGAGGCCGAGGCTGGGCGGGGGGAGGGACTGGTTTGGACGGCTGTCTGTGCACTGTCTATTCTTCTCTCCCCTGCTCTGCCTGCAGGCAGAGCCGGGCTGATCGCACTCAGACACAGCTGGGCAGAGTGGGCCACTGCGGCCGGGGTTGAATGTGTGGGGCTGGGTTTCAGGGCTTTCTCGTGCCCTATGCAGTTAAGTACACAGTTCGGCAGGGACAGGAGTCTGATTACTGCACTGTCCCCGGGTTCTTTGGTCTCCTGCACCCCGTTGCAGGAAGGCTGCATCGTGAGCACAGTTCATACCGTTTCTGTCCAGTGCTGTAGCCGACGGTTGTGTATCCCTAGTGCTGTGGAAAGCTGAGCGGACACTGGGGGAGGCCAGCAAGAGAGCCCTTGCCAGCATGCACGGCCACAGCTCCCAGCCCCAGCGCTGCTAAGTAGATAACTAACGGGAGCAGGCTGGGAAAGCCATCCTGTACACTGCCCTGGACATGTCCCTCGCTGCGCACGGGGGCTGCTGGCCTTTTGGGGAGGGCAGGAGAAAGGTCTGACACCTCCGTCACTGTTGGGGACACTTAAGGAAGGAAGGTTGGGAGTTTGGCTCTGCAGGTGGCCTCACAAGACCCTGTCTCTGCCGGGTACCAACCTGCCAGCGACCGGCCCTAGGTGAGCCCTGAGCTCAAGGCCCCCTCGCTGTGCGTCCCTCCAGCCGCCCTTGAGGACAGCACTGAGCCAGGCCTGCAGGTGTGACTGGCAACAACAGGAAACTTGCGGCTGGCGTCCAGAGGAGACCAAGCCCCCGGTTCAGCCAGTCCAGGGTCATGGGGCTGAGTCTCCAGGCCTTTGACCTTGAGTGCCAACATGCGATGACCTTGACTGCGTCCCAGGCAGGAGCACTTTCCCTGTGGGGTCTTTAGAACTAACTGATTCAGGAGCCCTGGGGAGGCAGTGTGGCAGAGGGCCGGGACATGACCTCCTCTCGCCTGGCACCTCCGGTGGATGGGAAGTGGATAACGTGCATGTGGCATCCACCCTGAGAGTGTGAGTCCCCTTCCAGCACCATAACAAAATCCCTGAGATTGCCAGGCATGGTGGCACACACCTGTAATCCCAGCACTCCAGAGGCTGAGGCAGGAGGATCGCCAAAAGTTTGAGGCCAGCCTGGGCTGCATAGCGAGAGCCTGTCTCAAAAAAACAAAAACAAAAGGAAACTCGGAGGTCGCAGGTGCACGCGGAGGAAAGGTATTCAGCTCATAGTATGGGCTTCCACCCCGCTGGGCCGGTGGTGGCACTGTAGCGGGACCAGGTGATTGTGGCAGGAGGCAGAGAGGGAGAGGAAGAGCGCGGCATCTCCCGTGCCTAGGGACCCTGACCACCTGCACTGCCAAAGCGGCCTAGCCGAGAGCTTCCTGCTGGCCCGTCCTGCGGGTGGCATCTGGGGCTTGGCCATGTCTGGCAGGAGGGCGCATGGGGGCCAGCACAGTGTCTCTCCTCCCTGCAGACAGCCTGCGAGAAGACCGTGTCAGCCATGCACCACGTCCTGCAGAGGACCATCCGCTGTGCCAAAGGTGCCCGCGCCACGCCTGGCTGGGGAGGGAGGAGGCCAGGCCACGCAGCAGAGTGCAGCTCTCCTGCCGCGGGGGCCAGGAGGGGACCTTGAGCACTGGCCAAGGTGACCTCCCGACCCTTGTTCTGCAGCCCAGGCCGGGGAAGGACAGAAGCCCAGCCCGGCTCAGCTGGAGCTGAGGATGGTCCAGAGCAAGAAGGACATCGAGGACCCGGAGATCGTGGTCCAGGCCACCGTGCTCTGAGGGCCTCCCGTGCTTGCCGGAAGCGCACAGCCGATTGGTGTCTCCGTCTTGTCCCTGTGAAACCTGTAACGTCTGCCTTAGAGCCATGACCAAAACCCAACATTCGTCCCCTCCTGAGTGCCTGGCGCCGCCCGGCTCCATTGTGAAAATGTGCCAGTCCTTGCCACAGAACACAGAGCAGCCCCAGAAGGCAGTGATGTGGACATGGCCCCGGCCCCAGGCCCCAGGCTCAGAGTGTCCCGCGTGGGTAGTGGCACGTGGGTGGCGATGGCTGGCCCGCTGCCCTGCGGACCCGGGTGTCAGGCTGCTGGCTGCCATGCCGCAGAGTCCACCGCACGCAGGCCGGCCTGGTACCTCTGACGTCCAGCTGGGGCTTGGCTGTCACGTCTGGAAGAATCCCTCCAGTCTGTGTTGTCACCTGGCCTCCGCCTCTCCATTCCTGCATTAGGGTTCCTGTTTTGTCATGTGTTGCCTGTCGGGTCTCTGGAGTGTCCCCTGGCACACAGCCGCTGGCCATGCAGAAGGTGCTTGTCCCTGTGCTCAGACGCGCCTGGTGTCACCGTGAAGGGGCCTTCCTGTGACTTGTGGACCACTTCTCGGCACCTGCTGGATGCGGAAAGGGAGGTGCTGGCGTGACCCAGGCCCTGGGCTAAGGGCAGCTGGTGAAGCTTGGGGGAGTCACTGTTGAGTTCCCTGTGGGTACTTGGGGTGCAGGCATGCTGGCACTGTGTGTGTGTCACACACTGCTGGTGACAGTGGATTGAGCGAGATGAAGTGTGTACCGGCAGGACAGAGGTGGCATCTGTCCCCTGATGACTTGTTGAGACCTTGTCCCTGTCTCCCTTCCTCCCATGGAGCCAGCCGGAGTTCTGCTCCTGCGGGCCACACATGGGCACCGTCAGGCATGGCAGCAGCTAGTACAGTTCCGGCCGATGTCTCTGCCCCCTTGCCCAGTTAGGGTCCTCCAGGTGTGGCTGTTCGGGGTGCAGAGGTGTGCTTTGCTGGGAGCCCCCCATCTGGAGAGAAGTGGGGGCCAGGCCAGCCCCAAGGAAGCAGGTTCCCCTGGCCCCTGCTCCACGTCACAGGGCCTCCCCCAGAGCGTCGGGCCGGGAGACACACCTCTGGCAGCGCATCCTCGCCTTGCTGGGAACGGGCTTACCCATGCCTGATGTGGACAGGTGTTTCCTGGTCCCCGTGCCCCGCTCCTTAGCCCATAATCCACGCAGCAGTGGGAGGAGGACGGCAGGCTGGCACCTGGCAGGGAAGAGCAGCAGCATTCTTCTGTCCCTCTCTTTTTTCTTTTCCCCTCTCTTCCTCTTTTCCTCTCTTCTATTGCAGAGAGAACCCATGTGTCTCTCCGACGAATGGTGCATCACCACAGCGCAGGAGCAGGTGTGGGGAGGGGTGCTGTGTCCTGGGCCTTCAGGGAAGGGCCCTGAGTGACACGAGAGGCCTGGTTCCTCGCAGCCACGGTCCTTTCCTCCATGTCACACACAGAAGTGACAGGCTCCCCCCAAAGCTTGCTGTAGAACGGCGAGTTCTGCCGCGCTCCTGGCTATGGAGACGGGATGGGGAGCTGCGGCTCGGCCCACAGACTGGGCAGAAGCAATGTCAGGGACGGGTGCAGCCCCGTGGGCAGCATGTACCCACCACCACAGTGGGAGGAAGGTTGTGCGCTTCCCCGGAAGTGGCGTCTACTCGTCCAGCTGTCCTCCCGTGAGCGCAGGACTCTCACGTGTCAGTGCTGAGGTCCTGGCTCCCTTGGGCTCATTTCCACGGGACAGTGCAGTCCCGTGACCCAGGGACATCCTGGGGGTCCACACAGTTTCCCATCCGAGAAGCAGGTGGTGGGTGTTGGTAGTGGCTATGGACGCAGCTTAGATCCAAATTAGAATCAGCCTTTGTTTTTACTGTCCGTAGTTAAGTAACGATGTGTATGATTTATTTTGAGATGAGCACTCTACTAGCCAGTTGTCTATTTATTCTTAGGAGACAGGATTTTAATACTTTCTTAATCCAGACCATAGGAAGGAATGAATGAAATGTGGTCTTTTTAAAATCAATTTTAAATCATTGCCTCACCCTGCCAAGGTAACTGTGTGTCTCAGTCGATACTTTTGCAAGTCTCGGTGGTGACTGTTAAGCAGGACACTTCATGTCCTGTTCTTAAAGTTGTTGGAACCAATTTTTAAAACGTTTAGTTTTACAGTGGACCAAGTAGGCTCAGCTCCGCCATGCCACGGGGTGAAGGGGGTTGGTCACTGGCTCGGGCTCAGCGCCTGGCCCTACACCCAGGCCCTGCACTTCGGCCTTCCGTCTTCTCTTCCAGCACAGAGTGTTCTGGCCCCTGGAACTCTTTCCCCTTGTCCTCCCTGCACTTCCACAAGGTTGCCTGCTTGGGGACAGCAGGGTCCCCTCCGTGCTGCTGTGAGGTGCCCTGGGGCCAGCTGCTCCCCGGGACCTCTGTCCTGTGCTTGGAGCCAGAGCAGGACTGGAGCTTGAGTGGCAGAAGGCACAGAGCATTGGTGGTTAGGGTTAGGCTTCGTGGGCCCCATCTGCCCCTGGGCGTTGTCATTCCAGGCAGGCCTCCCCTCCCGTCCCGCACACAGCTCCGTGCACGGAGACCCCGGTAAAGCAGGTGTTGGAGGAACACCTGGATGGGTGCTGACCATGGGGCGGCCAAGGGGGGGCTCCTGTGTGAGCCCCCAGCCACGGAAGCCTTGAACTTGGGCCCAAGGAGTGCTGAATCCTGGTCTCCATCAGCAGGGGTCACACGAGCCCAGTGGCAGGTGAGTCTGGGCAGAGCAGGTCTAGGGGACTTTTGAAATTTGTTTTGTTTTGTTCGTTTTGCCCTTTGTAGTACCAAGGACTGAACCCAGGGAGTGCTGAGCCCTCCTTAAGCATCCCAGCCCTCCTTAAATGTTTTGCGGGGATCTCATCAACTCCCCTGGCTGGCCTTGAACTTGCCATCCTGCTGAGTGCTGGGGTAACAGGTGTGTGCCCATGAGTGTGTGTATAGGTGACTTTCTGGGTTTTTAGTGTGTTTTTTTCTGTGTCCGGTGCGCTGAGCAGCCTCTTGGTGTGGCCGCCCTGGAGCCCTGCCCGAGCTCCGTGGTGGTCGCTGTCGCCTGACTTGGGGCTCTGGGCATGTGCATCTATCTCCGCGACGCTCTCCGTGCACAAGCCTCACATTCCATAGTTGGCCTTGCAGCGCCGCCCACTGTGTTCCTCCGTTCACAGGGAATCCAAGAGTCGCTGTAGATGTGACAGCCAATACTGTGAACTTCCTGTGAAAGCTAGGCGGAGGGGTGTTTTTATTTTTTAATTCTGGCTGAGGATACAAAGAGTTAAAGAGATCCCCTGCTGCCTGAACCAGGCAGGCTCTGTCCTCACGCAGGCTGCCGGGCCACACGGTGACCAGGCCTGTCCTTCTCTTCCCAGCGCCCTGCAGCGCTTTCTGATCTTACCACTGGATGCTGCTCAGGCCGGGGCACCTGCTCGGGCAGCGGCAGCTCTGCAGCAGCCAGGCAGAGAGGGGGAGCAGGCACCTCCCCGGGCATGGGCTGTGGGAGAAGCTGGTCCCAGGCAGAGGCGAGCGGAAGCACCCCCGTCTGTCTGGAGCTGGGTCCACAGCTTTTGAGGTCACCGAGTTGTGCTGTCACGTGAAACCCAGCTCTGGGCACGAGGAGAGTGTGTGCTGGGGCTGGCAGGACAGAAGGTAGAATGTGCAGCTGTAGCAGAGCCTGCTGGTGTGTCCCAGGGAGCGACAGCTGGGCCCAGGTGATTCCCGAGGCACACCTGGACCCGGTTTCAGGATAGTGTGCTCGTGGAAGGGGAACTCACCTGCTCCCCTCAGTCCCGACGCCCTGTGAATGCATTCACCTTCACAGGCCGCAGCCCCTGGTGTAGGAAGACAGAGGCGGGTCTGCAGGAGGCCCCTCCACCTTCCTGCTGAGGAGGGGTCGGCTCAGGACCAGGCGGTCAGGGAGCCCCAGAGCCTCCCTACCCTTGTCCCTCTCCGAATCCCCTTGTCTGTAAACGTGACCTGCTCCTGCGTTGTGTAGGCCATCTCTGTGTTGTGCTGGTCCCGTCGACTTATATGATTATTCACAAATAAATATTTTCATGCAACTAGGTGGCAGTGCCGTGATCTCCTTCCACCTGTTCCTTGTGTCACCTGTTGGGGCGCTGAGAGCCGCACTGCGGCCAGCCAGGCCCAGGTGATTCCAGGTCTCCCCCTGCAGGCAAGGGAATGTCTCTGACCCGCCTGGCTGGCCCAGCTCCTGGGATCCTGCACTGTTCTGTGAGTGGTCCTGCAGGAGTCCGCAGTGGGGGTAAGTGGGGGCCGCTTCCTAGCTCCTCTCCGCCAGAGCCTCGGGCCTGAAGACCAGCTTCAGACTTGGCCCAGAATCTCCTCCTGCACACCTGGGTGGTGACATTGTGGTGCTGTTTGCCCCGCAGGAAGCCACAGAGGCTGGGAGAGGCTGGGGAGGAGGTCACCACGGAGGCCACCAGGCACCAGAACCCCGAGGAGGGTGGCAAGCAGGGGCTTCCGGCCTCCGTGAGGGGGGCTGCCACACCCCCAGCCCCTGGAGAACCCTCGTGTGCTAGCTGCGGCAGGGAGGGAGGTCAGCCCCAGGCTGCAGGGACGCCTGGACACTCTTGCCTGCAGCCACAGTCCCAGCGGAGCAGCGTCCTGTGCTAGCGCTCCCTTCTGGAGACCTCTGCCCATCCAAGGATGGCAGGGGCGGGAGGAATGCAGAGCTGGGTGTGGGCACGCCCTTGCCTGGCAGGGAGTGGGGCACACACTGGCCCGGGGCAGCCCGTGGGGATGCAGACGCTGCCTGGTGCGAGTGGCCAGTGCCCGGGTGCACCCAGTCCTCTGGCACAGGTGCCTCGCTAGTGCTGTGAGCAGTGCGGCCCTGCAGACAAGTGCCTGTTTCCTGCAGCAGGTAGGTGTCTGGCCCTCTTGGGGTGGGAGACCTCGGGAAAAGCCGGTCCACGCCCGGCAGGGTGCTGGCTGTCCCACAGGGATGGGCCCAGGTATGTTTCTGTGGTGGGTAATTTAAGCATTCTTTGACTTCGCTGTCATTTCCTGAGTCAGGCCCCAGGGCTCTGGATGGGGTGGCCCCTCAGTGTTGGAGTCCCTGTTGGGGACAAGGTGAGAAGTGTCACTGAAGAGACGGCTCCTGTGAGTGGACACACGGCTCACAGCCAACACTGCTCCTCTGGGGAGATCGGGCCAGGCGCCCTTGCATGGGTGCCTTTGCTGGTCCCACCTGCTAGCTGTAGCCTGGCCTGGCAGGGAATGCTGTGGCCGCAGGCACGTGGGGCTACTGCAGTGTCCAGTGTCCAGCTCTCCTTCCTTTGGGGACAGAGCATTGAGGGGACATGGGCAGCAGAGGGGGCCACAGAGGCTGCTCCGCAGCTTCCTGTGCCATTTGCAGAGGACTGGAGACTTGGAGGATGGTGTTCCCTGGCTCCCCAGCATTTGGAAGTGTCCTTTGTCCAGTGTGACCTTCACCCATTGCCCCACTGGTCAGGAGCATGACCATCCTGACCACCAGACCGTGGGACCAGGCCCCCACCCACTGTGCCATGGCAGATGGCACATCCAGGGGATTGTGGCAGCGCTGTCAGGCCCCGACCTCCCTGCAGCCACCTCTGAAAACCAAGCTGAGCCCTCCCTGTACTCAGAGCCCGGAGTGATCTCCCGCCCTGTGGATCTGCTGCCACAGGCTGCGATGGATCAGCCGATAGATGGACGGATGGACACTGTCGCAGGGCCAGGTCCACTTCCTCATTCCTCTACACGTCGCCCAGCAGTACAGTGACACGGCATCTTTCCTGTTTTTCCTCTCCCTCCTCCTTCATAAGGAAGCTAGGAGGCTTGGAGATCACAGCTTCCTAGGATTGTTCTGGCCCCTTTGTCCACTTGTACCTAAACCAGGCAGGCACGAGGATGGTTTCTGTCCCTGTTCTAGACGTGCTGTTCTGTCCTGCTTACTGTGGCTTCTGACTAAATCCAGCTGCCCCTACACTGCAACATTAATGTGCATCCCACAGACCGCAAGGCTTCATCACGTGACCCCGAAGCAGAGAAACATCACCCTCCCGGCACCCTTATGACGCGAAGTGCAGCTCACCCAGTGGCAAACCAGTCCCCTCACACAAAGTGGCCTGCCAAAATCCAAACGGCAGGGTTAGTGTGGGTGTGCTCATCCCAAGATGCCTCCTTTAGGGGTACGCGGGGTCCTCACATCACCCATGTCTCTCAACTGAGCACGAAGAATGCGAGTACTCTGAGTGGATCCAGAACTCATGTCCTGGAGCTGATTTACTGGAACTTTTACTGTATGGGGAAACCGAGGCTTGGGGACAGCACCCAGGGACAGGTGCTGGGATCGCGGGTGGGTGGCCCAGAGGAGTCCTGGCCGTCTCACACCCTGCTGACTTAGGGTGGACACCCAAGCCCAGCAGCAATGGCACACCGGCTGGGACAGCTGTCAACAAGAGTCACTTTCCGTGGCACATCTGGTTTCAGATGAAGAAAAAATCCAAGACAAGTAGCCATCAGTAAAGACTTTAAAAATATATATTTAAAAGCGATCACGTAGAGGCTGCTTGGAAATAATTAAGATCGTTAACTGGGAGAGGAAATCATGCACTTCAGAACCACCGTGTAAGAGAAACTGCTCCGCACGGCCGAGTGGCACAGCAGGACGATTTACATCGTGGTCCCGAACAGAGGCCTGCAGGTGACGCAGGGTGGAGGGCGCAGGGCCACGTGGGACAAGGGGCTAGAAGAAGGCCAGCTCATCATGCCTGGACTTGTTGGTCTGGTAGGCTGCCAGGACCAGGGGCTTGTTCTCGTGTGGGAGGCTCTTGAAGACCCGCAAGTGCAAGAAGTTCTCGTCCCCAATGTCCACCTGGAGAGAGGGGACGGTGAGGCCGGTCGACCCCACCCCAGCTCTGCACTGGGTCAAGGGCACCTCCCGCCACCTCCTTCAGGACAGGGACCCTGAAGCTGCACTGGGCATCTCCTGCCACCCTCCGGGGGAGCCCATGTACACTCGCCCACGCACGCACACACCCAGGGTCTGTGGGCTCCCAAAGTCCTCCCCAAGGCCACCCCAGGGCTGCAGACACCTTAATGAAGTAGTTCATCCCTGCCACCACCTGGCTCCTGAAGGACACAGCCCTGAAAACAGAGTACTTCTGGTTCTCCTTCTCTTCAAGCTGGGACCTCACCTGGGGGTGGGGGAGAAGGGGAAGAGCTAAGCAGGTCCCCACAAGTGACATCGGTGCCACTCATGACACTGTCACTCCTCACAATAGAGGGCGAACTGAGCCGTCAGCTCCAACGGGAAGAAACCAGATCCTCCTGAGCTGCAGAGTTGTGACGCCTACTCAGAATGTCTTTGGCCCTTTTGTGGGGTTCGGGACATTTTAGTAATTTTATCACTGCATTGTAACACGATATACAGATTTACATCCTGATTGTTTTCTTCACTTCACATACAAACATTTCAACAGGCAGACTGCATGTCTTTTTTTTTTTTTTGGTGCTGGGGCTTGAACTCGGGGCCTTGAGCTTGCTAGGCAAGCACTCTAACCACTGAGCTAAATTCCCAGCCACTGCATGTCATTTTTAACCAGCCTTTTATTTATGTTTTTCAGGACCTCTCACTGCATGCTCTACCATTGAGCTGCACCCCCACCCAACTCATCTTTCCAAGGACTGAGTCTCAAAGGTAATTTAAATTTTACCTTCCACTTCCTGGACACACCTGGGTTCTTTGCACTATTCTGCCATCTCACCTGGGCCTCTCCTAACTTTGGCTGCAACAGATCACGCAGCCTGGGCACACCATGCAGGGAAAGTGTGTCCCGTGCCTGACGAGGATCCCGATTCGAGTCAAAACTGCACAGGCCTCTCACTGGATTCTGCTGTCTAGGGTCTCTGTCAGGTGCTGATTATTATAGAAGCCAAGAGTTAAGGTTGTCTTAAAAACAATTTTTTAAATGAAGGCAGCCGGGTGCTGACTGCTCCAGGAGGACTGTTTCTGGTCAGCAGACACCAGCAGGAGGTGGCAGCCTCTTTGAGAAATAAAAGAGTCCATGAGCTGCAGGGAATGAGTCACCCAGGGCAGGGCAGCTTCTGCGGGGGGAAGACTCTGAGAGGCAAGGGAGGAGGGAGGGGTATGGAAGGGAGGGAGGGAAAGAAGGAAGGAGGGAGGGAGGGAACAAAGGAGGGAGGGAGAGAA
>PVJO010004525.1:0-66844 GCA_004026905.1 Hystrix cristata | reverse complement strand
GGACTCGCCTGTCACCTGAAGGGCACAGGCAAGAATCTGCAGGAACAGCGAGCTGACCCAGTGGTGTGGGGCTCCAGGTCCCTGCCGACACCGCGGACAGGGGTAGGACCAGCTGGGCTTCCCACAAGGCCACAGATCAGTGAGTTACTAGCCCTCAGGGGATGGGGGGTTAGGAACAGCGGTGCAGAGACCCACCAAACTGGGGATCGGATGGACAAGGGCTGGTCCAGTACAGGACCCGACGTCCTTCCGACCCAGGGTCAGGCTGTGATCTCGATTCTCCTCATCTGCAAGTGGGAGAAGGATCAGCACCCACAGCACTTTGGTTCGGGTTCATTAGAACGGCACCGGCCGGCGTCGTAATGCACACCTGTAATCCTAGCACCCTGGGAGGCTGGGGCAGGAGGACTGCAAGTCTGAGCCCATCCTGGGCAAGCCACCTTCTCAAAAGATAAACGAAAGAGCTGAGGACATAGCTCAGGGCAAAGTCCTGGGTTGAATCCCCAGTAACGAAAAACAAAAAAAGGCTCCAGAGGGTGCTCACAGGTGCCCAGGGCTCTCCTCGGCCCTTCCTCTTGGAGACCCCAGCGACTTGCCGGCCACCTGCCCTAGGGTCTCCGCCAGGAGCAAGGCGGCTGCCACCTCACCCCGCGAGACAGCGGCCCTCCTGTCCTACTGAGTGAGAACTGAAGTCGGAGAGCGAGGCGAGGGGTTTCTTCGTGCGGACCACGGCAGGCGGGAGAGTGGGCGTGCCGCAGCAGCGGGCAGTGCTCCGGGCCTTTCCGCTCTGGTCCCGCGGGACCGACTCACCAGCCACTTGCGCTCCGACCGCCACGCCACCTCGGTAGCGGCTGACCGCGGCGAGCGCGGGAGGCGTGGCGGGCAAGGCAGTCGGGGAGGGGCCTGCCGGAACCTCTCATCACCCCGCGCCCTGACCCTGCGGGGAAGGGTCCCGACCCGGTGGGCGACGGCGAGGCGCCAGGTCCTGCATCTGGCCAGAGCCTCCCTGGGTGCCCGATGACACCGTGCTGCAGGGAAACGGAGGCACGGGCGGCGGCGCGTGGCCCCTGGCCTGGCTTCCGCCCTCGCCCCGGAGATAATTCCAGACTAAGAGTTGGAAGCCTAGCCGAGCTGGGTAGCAAAGGGCCACCTGCGCCCCCACCGCGGGATCCTCGCTCTCCGGCCGTGGAGGGGCTCGCACCGCACCCCGACCCCTGCCCGCGGCGCGCGCCTCACCGCGTCCACGAGCTCCTGCGTCTCGGCCGTGGCCGGCTGCGTGGCGGCGGGCGCCCCGCACATCATCCTGGCGGTGGGCTCGGCGCTGGCGGTGCTCACTGCGCGGCGGAGGGCGGGCGCCCGGCTGGTCTGCTCTGGGGCCTCGTGACGCCAGCGGGGCGGGACCCGGAAGTGCGCGCAGGCGCCCGGACACGCACGCGCGCGTGCGCATGCGCACCGCCCCGGGCTCGCCCTCGGCCGCATCCCGACTGGCGTCGTCCTTCCCCGCCGCAGAGTCACGCGAGCTGCACCCGCACGCGGCCGGGTGGGGCGGCTCCGAGCGGGACGGCAGCCTCCAGTCCCCGGGGGTCCCCATCCCCGGGGTGGCCCCGAGCCGGGACTGCCTCCAAGCAGCCGGGCGGCCGGGCAGCGGGGAGACAGGGCGCCGGGTCGGGGCCTCACTGCAGAGCTGGGCTGCGTGGACGGAGGAGAGCGGCCGGGTCCCAGTAGCGTCAGAAGGGGCTTGGCTGGGGGGTCCGGGCCTAGGAGGCAGGCTCCCGACCCCCTGGGAGGGAAGGGCGCCGGCGGGACGGGGGCAGAGGCGGCGGCGCCGGGAGCCGGGCTGGCCTCAGTTGTGCTCCCTCCGCGGCCCGCGGCCCGGCGGGTGGAGGTGGCTTCCTGTCCTTTTCAGGCACCAGGGAGGGTGGGAAGTTAGGGCAGGAGAGACTTTCGTGCCCCTTGGCTGAGTGCAGACAGATTCAGTCCAAGCCAAATAGAAAGCTCTACTGTAGAAAGTGAAACAGCGTCCTGCCGTCTCGCCCCTGCTGCATCCGGGGTGGGGTGGGGGGAGAGCGCCAGGACGAGGTGCGGCTCTCTGAGCTGTGCCTGTGTCAGCCTACACGCCCTGCTGGCGCGGGGTCCCTGTGCGCTCGGTTACAGTTGTTGTGGAAGAGATCGACGCCAAAGAAAGAAAAGCACCGCACGGTCACAAGAAAAACAGCTCTTAGTGTGGGGTACTGACCCAGGGAACTCCTGTCTGAAGCCTGAGCTAAGACCTAACAAAGAGAGCAGAATTTGCGAAACCCCACCCCATTAAGATTTTTAGGGTACAAACTATGTCCATTGATTGGATACACAACTTTTCATCGTATTTGAATACAGGTGATTACATTGGTTACAATTTTCACCTACTTTGCTTAAAAATGTCGTTACCTCACTTTTTAGGGCTTTCTGCTGTGTCCATTTGGTTAATGCTGTTATCTTTACCTTTCTTACAAACAGGGAACAAAGGACAGCCCTCCTTTGCACAGCCCTTACTGGTTGTCAGGAAAACGTGGAGCCTGCCAGTCTGCAGCTTCCTGAATTTATGGTGGGTCCTGCCACACAGTAGGAAGGTCAGAGCTGAGGGAACAGACCAAGACCGCCCAATGAGAACAACTGTAAAGAGCAGTGGTAGTGCACTGGCACACACCAGTAATCCCAGCACTGAGGAAGCTGAGGCAGGAGGGTCACAGTTGAACAATTCAGTAAAACCCAGCGTCAAAAAGGGGTTAGGAGGTAGCTCACGGAAGGAAGGAAGGAAGGGAAAAAGGAAAAGAGTTCTTGTTCAGAGCCTGGCATGATGGTGCACACCTGTAATCCTAGCTGCTCAGGAGGAACTCAAGTTCGAGCCTCACCTGGGTGACTTAGGGCACAGAATGTAGCTCAGTGACTGAGCACTGCCCTGGGTGCCATCCCTATCACCCTCTCAAAACAAGAAAAGGTTTGTATCCAGGGCCTGCCACGCGAGGGGCCAGCCGCCCTGGCCCATGTTGGTGGAGACGGGGCCAGCGGGGAGGGATGCACTGTGGGAACAAAGGGCAGCCCGGGCTCTCCAACTGACCCGGCACAGCTGGCCTTTTCTGATTGGCCCCAAATTGGAAGAAGAGACAAACATTAGGTCATTTCTGAGCCAGCAGCAGCAGAGCTAGCCTGGCTTGTGGGTGGACAGAATCACCACTGTCTTGCAGGAAGTGACTGCCCGTTTTCAGTGCGTGTTTGTCACAAGGTTCCCTGTGAACCCAGTAACTGCAGAGCCGGCAGTGGGAGAAGAAAGAGCTTCACTGGCGACAGGTGGCAGGTGGGAGATGCAGGGCCACCGCCCTGTTCCAGCTTCTCAGGGGTTGCAGGCACAAAGTGTACGTGGGGCTTCCAGGCTCCAAGTTCAACTCCAGCCAGGCAACACCGGGGCGATCACTGATTCTTGCAGGAGCCACTTCTCTTGTCCACGGGACCACAGGCAGCCTGGCATTCCTGGGCCAGTGCCCTGAAGGAAGCTTCCCATTGCCAGGGTGTGGCAGGGTTTGACGTCCCCCCTTACTGTCCTTTCTGGGCAAGGCTGGCAGCCAGTGAGTCATGGGGGAGGAGGCAGAGCAGACTCACTGGTTCGAGAAGTGAGTCAACCAGTTGTCAGCGTCCGTCTGTCCCTCCTGCAGCTCTGGGTCCAGGCTGCCTTCCTGGGAGCAGAGGAATGTTCCCAAGCCTCACTGGGGAGGCTGCTAGCCCACAGCCTGATATACACCCAGCCCTGGACCTGCTGTGCCAAGTAGGACTGACTGTAGTGCTGGGCCATTGGGATTGTCTCTGTTTACTGTTAGAATATGCTCGTAAGCCTCATGTATGGTTTGCATTACTTTTTTTTTTTTTTCATTGGAAGCCCTGGAAAATACTTTACCTCTCATTTCTTAGTACTGTGGTTTCTCATCCCATGAAGCCCAGGGCAAAGACCAGTTGTCTGGTTATCCTGGGTCCCAATCAGTTATCCTATCCCATCTCAAGGGCCTTGAACAGACTTGAAATCTGTTCAAGAACATCAAAATTTTAGCTGAGCATAGTGGTGCATGCCTGTAATCCCAGCACTCAGGAGGCTGAGGCAGGAGGATTGCCACAAGTACAAGGACAGCCTGGCCTACACGGCAAGACCTTGTCGCCAAAAAAAAAGTAAAAATTTTAAAGTTGAGCTATTTCAAAATCTCACTTATAACACCTGATTTTCCCCACAGATCCCAAGTTGCATTTATGCATCTCATGCTGCTCAGTGTCTCGTTCCCCATCCCCGTGGGCTCATCCAGTTCTAGCCTGCTAGCACCTTGGGCAGCTGACTCACAGACCTGTTCCCAGCCCCTGTGGGTGGCCTGTGTCCTCACTGTGCAAATCTGTCATCATGAGAATTTGCTGCCAAGTAAATTCCAGCCCAAGAGACTCTTTGGCGGGGAGAAAAAGATGAAGCATTTAAATAGTTGTTTATTAATGCACCACATTGTTCTCAGTCTCATGGGGCCCCTCCGAGTGGCCACCTCTGCACCATGGCAGAGCTCACACAAATCCAGAGTGCTCAAGGGAGGGAGCAGACTCGGCCATAAAGGCTGCTGCTGTTAACCCACTGAAGCCCAGCACCACAGCACCCTCAGAAAGGCAGGCTGGGCTCTCCCGGCACACCTGTGGGGCCTCGCCCCGACCGCTGTGCCGCGGTGCACCTGGGGATCCCCAGCAGATGACCGCTCCCTGCTGGCCCTCGGCCCCAGGTGCCCACGCTTTACGAGTGGGTGGTTAACACTGTGGCGGCAAGCAGGACGCCCACGAAGGACGCGTGTGGCAGCTAACTCAGGCCTCACCCCGCAGGGGAAGCAGCTGCCTGCACTGGCAGAGACTGCGGCCTGTTTTCATCTTGATTCTTCCCCAGAGCAAGATGTCTTAGTCACGGTCCTCGTCACTGGGACACAATGCCTGACACCCACAACTTGAGGGAAGGTGGTCAACTGGCTGCAAGAAACGGCCTGGCGGTGGGGAGCTGCTCAGTCCGGGCAGAGACAGAAAGAAGAGCCAGGAAGAGAGAGGTCGCCCAGGCCACGCCCACAGCGGCCCCGCTTCCAACCAGACCGCAGCTCACACAGCACGTGGGCTAGAAGCACCCAGGAGGTCCCAGGGGACCTCTGGGGACAAGCTGTAACAAAGCACTAAAGACTGTGGCTCCTTACACACTTCGGTAAAGGAGCCCCGAGACTTCAGCATATAAAACTAACACTCCAGGATATAAACTAACTAGAAGCCCCCAGGAGGTCCTAGGGGACCTCTGGGGACAAGCTGTAACAAAGCACTAAAGACTGCCTCCTTACACACTTCGGTAAAGGGGCCCCGAGACTTCAGGATATAAAACTAACACACATGAAGCAATAGGTGGCTGCACACCAATAATCAACCCACTGAGGAAAAATGGGGAAAACAGTTCCCGTCACCAGAGCTTCAAAACAATTAAGTACCTAGGTGTCGACCTAACCAAGGAGCTTAGCAACCTCTACAGCGAAAACTACACAACACTGAAGAAAGAAATGGAAGAAACTAGAACACGGGAAGAGCCCCTCTGTTCATGGATCATGGGAAACAATATTATGACAACGGCCATATTACTGAAAGCAATCTACAGAGTCAACGCAGTCCCTATTAAAACACCAACAACGTTCTTCACAGAACTACAAAAAATTCCTAAAGTCCTTAAGGAATGAGAAAAGACCCAGAATGGCCAAAGCAGCCCTGAGCCACAGAGCGAGGTCGGCGTCTCCGCGGAGCCGGGCGCAGCGATGCGCAGACCCACGACTGCTGCGGGCCGGCCGTGCACCGCTCTGTCAGAGGCCAGAACCTGCTGGAGAAGAGCCTCCTTCGCAGACGGTGCGGGGAGCACTGGATGCCCGGGTGCAGATGACTGAAATGAGATCCCTCTCTCACCCTATACTGAAATCAAAACATCAAAATGGACTTGATATAAAACACATATAAATCAGAGTGTTTTTTGAGACAGGGTCTCACTAAGTTGTTCAGGCTGAGCCCCCAACTCACTATGTAGTCAGGCTGGCCTCAAACTCAGGGCACTCCTCCTGCCCCAGCCTCTCAAGTATTGGGATTACAGGCTTGCGCCACCACACCTGGCACCAAAATCAAAAACTTTGAAGATGCCAGGCGTAGTACACACCTGTAATCCCAGCACTTGGGAGGCAGAGGCAGGAGGATTGCCGAGAGTCCGAGGCCAGCCTGGGCTACATAGAGAGATCCTGTCTCAAAAAAACAAAAAACAAAACAAAACAAACAAACAAAAAAACCCTGCTGGAAAATAACATCAGGGAAGACTTGAAACCACAGGCATGAAAACTTCCTGACTGACTCCAGCAGCCCCAGAAATAATGCCAAGAATCAACAAATGAGCCAGGTGTCATGGTGCACACTTGTGAACCCGGCACTCCAGAGGCTGAGGCAGGAGGATCACGGAGAGATTGAGGCCAGCCTGAATGACACAGTGAAACCGTGTCTTTTTTTTTTCTTTTGGTGTCAGGGATCAAACTCAGGGCCTTGCACTTGCTGGGCAGGCACTCTAACCACTGAGCTAAATCCCCAGCCCCAAAATGCTGTCTTAAAACCTCCCCCCAAAAAATTAAAAATAAAATGAGACTACATCAAAAAGTTTCCACACAGCAAAGGAAACAACAGAATAAAGAGACAGCCTATAGAATAGGAGAAAATCTTTGCTAACTCCTCTTCTGATAAAAGATTAATATCGATAATACGTAACTCAAAAAGATTAATCCCCCCAAAATAACCAGATCAAAAATGGGCAAATGAACTGAACAGAGTCATCTCAAAAGAACTACAAATGGCCAATACGTTTATGAAAACATGTTCAACATCTTTAGCTATTAGGGAAAGGCAAATCAAAAATATTTTGAGATTCCGTCTCACCCCAGTCAGAATGGCTATCACCAAGAACACAGACACTCCTCCTTTAACAGCTGAGTTCCTGTCCTGCAGCGAGGTCCTAGTGAATCGGTTGCTAAAGGAGGAATTGTATTTAGGAATCGTATAGGATGTACACTACAATATTCAGAACAAAGAGAGGGTCCAAGGCAACAAACCATAAAACTTCAGTACTGGACAGCAGAATCAGCAAAAATTACAGCACTGTATAAACAAGGTGTACTGTACAAAAATAAAGACATCGCGGCTCTATAAACAGTATGTACTGAACTGTTCAAAAAAAGAGATGAGTCATAAGTCCAAGCAGCGAGTTGTGAGAACAACTGTTAAAGAGGTAGTTTGTTAAATGAGGACTAGCTGCACAGAAGTCTATGCTGTCAAGGACGTGGAGGTAGGAAGGAACCTTTCTACACTGTTGGTGGGAATGTAAACTAGTACAACCACTCTGGAAATCAGTCTGGAGATTCCTCAAAAAACGAAACCCAGAGATTCCATTTGATCCAGCTCTTCCACTGCTGGGTGTACGTCCACAAGACAGACCTGGTACTATACCGGTACACGCACAGCCATGTTTAAAGGTGCACAGTTCATAATAGCTAAGCCCCAGCATGTGTCCACACGTGGCTGGATAAATCAAAACGTGTGTATGCACAGGGGGGCGTTACTCAGCCAGGAGAGTGAAATCGTGTCATTTTTTCAGGAAAATGGAAGGAAGTGGAGACCATCATGTTCAGTGAAAGAAGCCAGATTCAGAGAGTGACATGTTTTCTCTTATATGAGAAACCCTATTTTTAAAAAAGTACATAAAATAAAGATGACAAAAAACTCAAAGGTAGAGATTTGGCGATGGGAAAGGGGACCAGGGACCAGGAGAGAGAGATGTCATATGCATGTACCAATTTCCCCAAATGAACCCACTATTCTGTTACCAACATGCGTGCCAGACAAAACCATACTCAAGGCTTCGAAATTAGAGCAGAGCTTTAGTGGTGGCACATGCTGATAATCCCAGCACTCTGGGAGGCTGAGGCAGGAGGATTGAGAGTCAAGGCCAGCATGGGCTACTCAGTGAACTTGCAGCTAGCCTGGAACACAAAGAGACCCTATTTCAAAAAAAAAAAAATTAAGATGGTCAATTCAAATAATTTATTTGAAGGAAAATTAATGGCTAGGCAGAATATTTATCTATGGCAATGTCCATCACAGACTCTAGAATCCACAGCAGTGCCCAGCCTCTGTCCCAGTGAGGAGTACTTGCACATCGGGCAGGAAGCCTTTATAGGACAGCGCCCTTCAGTGGCCTTGAGACTCAGCGCTCTCTCCAAAATGCCAGTGCCAGCTTCGGCTGGGAGAGCCTCACAGCCAGTGAGTGGGGTCCCAGCCCCTCAAAGGCAAAAGGCACAGCCTGGCTACTCCCAGCAGCCCTCCCTGGGGTGGGACAAGTGTACTTTTAAACTTGCTTCTTGGTGATTTGTTTTGTTTTGTATTTAGTCCTGGGTGCTGATCGCAGGGCCTTGTGCATGCTACATAAGTGCTTGACCACCAAGCCCCACTGTGCCCTTTTCCAGTTTTATTTTGAGGCCTGGTCTTGCTGAGTTGCCCAGGCCAGCTGAGGTAGGATATAGAGCAAGGACAAATAAGTAACAGAAAGCTGTGGGACAAGAGCTGAGAAACCAGAGCAAGGATGACTATGTCAAAACATCAGGGCACCAACAGACCAAGGTCCTCCTGAGGTCCCACCCCAAGATGCCTCACGCACGTACAAACCCAAGAGCACGAGACACTGCCTGGCTCCGGCCTCACTGGTATGGCAGCCCCCAACTCAGCAGGCTTTGGAGGATGAGACACTTCCTCTAAATGCTCGCAGGGTCAAACCCCCTCCAGACAGCCGGGCCGAGTCAGGTGCCCTGCTGAGTCGGGCTCCTCTCCAGCCCCACCTCTGGGGATTTAGCTCAGTGGTTAGAGTGCTTGCCTAGCAAGAGCAAGGCCCTGAGTTTGATCTCTGGCACAAAAAAAAAAAAAAAAAAAAAGAGAGTAAATTTGGGCCAGGCATGGTGGTATACACCTGTAATCCCAGCACTTGAGAGGCTGAGGCAGGAGGATCACCATGAGTTTGAGGCCAGCCTGAGCTACGTAGAGAAACTCTGTGTCAAAAAACCAAAAAAACCAAAAACATTTGATTTTAGTATATGACATACTTTGAAAAGTTAGTGATACCGTGGGGAATAGTACCAGGGAGCATGCTATCGAAAGGAGATTTTTTAAAATCACACTATAATCACTACAGTGTAATCAATTCATTTTCTTGATGCTTATGTTAGGACTCAGGATGCCCCACCTGCAACTTTCCTTCCTCTTCTCATTTCCTCCAGTAAGGAATTGGGGGTCAGTCTGGGGAGACACACACTGCGTGGAAGGGCACACGTGCAACACAGACAGGGGCGGGACCTGGGACAGTGCAGCAGCTGGGACCAGGCGCAGGCCCAGACACAGGCCCAGGCCGGCCCCCTGAGCACAGCCAGCTGCGTGGAAAATCTGCAGCGCCCTTACCCAGGAAGGCTTCCCAGTACAGGTTCTTCTGGCTTGGGGACCTCGCCGCCAGGCACTGTGGCCTGCTTGGGCTTCTCCTTGCCTCTGGGCCAGTTGCTTCATCGGACATTTCTTTGTTCATCTATGGACAGCAAAACACATCCCTCCATTGCAGGATCTTTCTAGAGCTCAGAGGAGGTCTGAATAAACCCTCCCATGTAGACGAGATAGTAGATATCTCCTCTCTTTTGCACCTCCCAGAGCGCGCTGAATAGTGGTCCGGCACACATGCACACACATGATCACTGTTTTGCACAACTGCCTTCCAAACATCAGGACACCTTGGCCCCACCCAGCAGCTGCTCCTGGACGCTTGGGCCTTCTTCCCCATCCAGGTTTGGCAAGGTGGCTTGCTTCCCTGGCTTCCCCACTAAGTATCAGAAACAAGCCTCCTTGATCTCTAAACATCTGTCAGATGAGTTAGATGAGTCAGACATCAGGTTATTTTTTATATACATGTATCCACAGTATTTCAAATTGAAAGCAACAATTCAATGGATTCAAAACTATTACACACTGTTGTCTAAAACAGGCTACAAGCTAGGCATGGCAGTGCATGCTTATATTCAAGCACTCAGGGAGCTGGGGCAGTATCACTGAGAGTTCAAGGCCAGCCTGGACTACATACCAAGATCCTGTCTCAAATAAACAAACAAATAAAGCTTAATGGGAACACAGCTACACACATCCATTCTGATCCAGCACAATGTATAGCTGACTCTGTGCTGAACAGTTTCCCTCTGGCCTACGCACATAATCGGCACTTTTTGAAGATGTGCGTACGAGGCAGGCCTGAGGATTCTGGCTCTCAGGAGGTCCCCCCGCCCTGAACAGACAGTCTCACTGCCCCAAGTGGACAAGCTAGGTGGCGTATGACGAATCCCTGCCTTCCTTCTGGGAGTCTGACAGTTTGGTGTGGGGCAGGCAGAAGCTGCCTGAGTGACTGGATCCTAATAAAAGCCCTCGGCACTGAGTCTGTCTGGCCTGCCAGGCTGGCAGCACGTCCCACATGCTGTCACGCTGTTTCCGGGGGCACAGAGAGGGTCCTGCGTGACTCCTCGCAGCTGTATGGAAGGAACTGGTGCCTGGCCTCTGGGATCTGCTCCCCCACCTGTTTGCCTTGCAGATTTTGCTCTGCGTCCTTCCCTGTCATGGCTGGCCAGGGAGCCGAGTACTGCGACCCAATGTGACCACTCCATCCTCACTGACCCTCTTCCTCCACGATAATAAGAGAGATATTTCCCTTCATTCTGCTTGGTGCTCTGAAAGATGGCCCTGTGTAATGTGTCAGAAAGCGCACAGGGGCAGACTAAAGAGGGACAAGAACCACCCAAGGGAGTAAGTTTTTGAGAGCTGCGGAGTGGAAAGGCATCTCAGGACTAGATGGAAGGTGCGTAGTACATGGCCACAGACTGCCATCTGAAGTGGCACACCTCAGCCTCAGATTGCCCATATTCAATATAAATGGCCCTAAATCACCCTCCCAAATTTAAACAGGGGCTCTCCATCTGCCTGGGCAGGTGAATTTTTGAAAAAAGAGGTCTCCCTTGTCCAACACCTTGTCTGTTAGCTAGACATGGTGGTGCATGTCTGCAATCCCAGCCCCCTGGAAGCTGAGGCAGGAGGATCTCAAGTTAGAGCCCAGCCCGAGCAACTTAGCAACTTAATGAGGTCTTACTGTTGCGGGAAAGTAGATAGATGCCAAAGGCACAAAGGCATCACACAGTCACAAGAAAAACAGCTCTTTTAGTGTCAACAATGACCCAGGGGCCTTGTGTCCAAAGCCTGAGCAAAGACCAAACAAAGAGAGCAGAATTTATTTGGGAAACCCGCCCCATTAAGACTTTTAGGGCACAAACTAAATCCACTGATTGGATACACAACTTTTCACCTTATCTGAACACAAGCATTGGTCAATTACATTGGTTATAACAATTTTCACCTACTTTGCCTAAGAATGTAGCCCCCTTATTCCCCAGCTGTGCCAATTTGCTTAGGCTCACTACCTTTACCTTCTTTACAAACCAGGGCTCAAAGGTCAGCCCTCCTTAGCGCACGCCTTACTGGCTGTCAGGGAAACATGGAGCCTGCCAGTCTGCAGTTGTCTGTGGTCTCCTGAATTTATGGCAGGGGGTCCTGATGAGGCTAAAGCTGGATGGCAAGGGAAGGTGACCTGGGGGCGTGGCCTGGACCTGACCTCAGCCTGAGGCGCCAATTTCAAGCACCGGCCCCCTCACATGAAGTGTAGGGAGTTCTCGCTCCTTTCCACGAGAACTCCATTGGATAAACAGAAGCAACACCAGAAGCAACGCTCTCTTTTTTACGGAGCCGCCAGGGAGGGGGCTCTCTATTTGCCTTCCCATGGAGGTGTCTGCATACCCAGCACCACCTCTAGTCTGTCTTCTCTGTGGTAGCCCCCACCGCGCCTTTTCAGCCCAGTACATATTTTGCTGTTTCTATTGTTATGCTCAACTTTGCTTTTTTTCTCTATAATTTTAAATAAAACTTAAGAAGTACTTTTTGCCCCCCTTGCTCGAGGAGGGGAAGAACCCAGGAACATCGGAACCCACCCCGTAACACTGGCACATGACCTCAACAGATAAAAGGGCTGGGGACACCAGCGCGAAGGCCGCGGGTTCAACTCCCAATACCGCAGAAAACAGGAGACAAGAGAAACACCTCGTCTGTAGATTCAGCAGTCAGCGGTCCCGGGCCCTGGCACGCGGCCCTCTAGCGGCGTCCGCTGAGCCGGGTCTGGGACTGCGCTATGACCCCGAAGCAAGCCCGTGACCGGCCTGCAGGACGGGTCCCCACGTCCCCGGACGCTCCCACGGCCTGGCCGGAGCGGGGTGCGTGCCGGCGCGGTTGCCTTCGCCTCCGGGCGTGGGCATGGAGGGCCGGCGCCTGGCAGCCCGCCCGCCCCGGAGCCCCACGGGTTCTCCCTGCGCCCTGAAAAGAGGGCGCCTTCCTGGGGGGTGGGGGGCCCAGGCGGGCGGCTCCGGGGCGCGATGCTCCGCAAGCGCCGGCCCCACCGCCCTCGCGGCGTCGCCTGCTCGCCCGTCTCCCCGCAGGCCGCAGTTGCGCGGCGCGGGCGAGCGGCCCGGCGGCGTCTCGGGCGCGTGACGTGGCGTGCGTCGTCGCAGAGGCATGACGTACCCTGCGTCGTGGCGGCGCTGTGACGTAGCGTGCGGCGTCACGTGCGCGCGCCGCTCTGCTCCTCGTAGGGTCTGGGAGGAAGACATGGCTTCGGGGGTGCGACTGCCGCCCGAGATCCAGCTGGCGCAGCGCCTGGCCGGCAACGAGCAGGTGACACGGGACCGGGCGGTGCGGAAGCTCCGGAAGTACATTGTGGCGAGGACCCAGCGGGCCGCAGGTGAGCCGGGCTCTGAGGCGCGCGGGGCGGCGACACGTGGGGGCGCGGCAGGGACACGCGAGTCCCCGGTTCCTCCCCCAGCTCCGGCCTGCTCCCTGTGGGGGGCCCTCACCGTCAGGTCGCGGCCCGCGGCCCGCTCTTCGGGCGGTCGGCGCCTACCGCGCACGGCCGAGCTCCTTGGCGGAGTTCCGTGTGCGTGTAGCGCTGTCGCCCTCCGAGGGCCTCAGAACCCGCCTCCTGCCGACTGCTCACTGTGCCCGCTCTCAGTCCTGACCCCACGCCCAGCAGCTTCAGCACCACCTGGACGCTTCTTAGAAGTTCAGACCCCGGGCCGGCCCAGTGGGATGCGAAGCCTGGCGCCCTGTGCTTTAGGGGGCGCTGCAGCTCCGCTCTGTGGTCTGAGGACCGCCCTTTCAGGGGCAGGCTTTCCAGCACACAGGGCCTCAGCGAATGTCGGCCAGCCTTCTTTGCTAGCCTGCATGAAGAATTAACTTTCTTCTCTCAGTATTTGAAGGATAACCAGAAAGGTGCCTGGCTCAGTGTGACGCTGGAGAATGTCACCCGTAATCAACCTGTGGGGCCAGCATCCAGTCAGGAAAGAGTTGAGGTTCTGCGTTGTGAGACTCTGAGTGGAGTAGGGTGGCTCGTGCCCACCGAGGCTCAGGAAGTATTTAGCGGGTGCAGCACGTTAGGCAGAGGGACCGGCCAGCCAGAGGCACGGCAGGCTCAGAGTTGAAGGGTTGCTTGGGGAGGGGCAGCCGACTCCCTGAGGATTTTGGACCAATCCTGGCAGCCATATTTCATGCCAGGCACTGAAGGGTTGAGTTTGTTTAGTGTGAACACTGTTGTTTGGTTGCAGGTAGCTTCACCCATGATGAGATGCTGAAGATATGGAAAGGGCTGTTTTACTGCATGTGGATGCAGGACAAGCTGCTTCTGCAGGTGAGTGCACGGCCAGGTGGCCTAAAAGGCTGGGGGAGGCTGGGGGGTGCTGTGACTCCCCAGTCCTGTGGCAGACAGAGACGTCAGAAGGAGTTGTGTAGCCTCCGTGCTTTGGTCTGTATGGCTGGTGGAGGCAGGCTGGTGACGGCAGGCATGGCTCGCTGAGTTGAATGCCATTGCAAGGCATGGGTGGGGTGGCCAGGTCTGGGTGGAATGCATTCTGTGTTCGTTCCTGGTGTGGTGAAGAAACTGAGGATGGAATTCAAGGACAGAATGCAGGTTTTCTAAGACTAAGATTTCCCCTGCTGGCCTTTTAGAACAGGGGTTGTCAGAGTCTCAGCTGTTAGCTTTTCAGAGTTTCCTGAGAGTGAAGGTACTTATTTAAATGTGGACTCTGGGCTCATATTCTGTACCTACTGAACAGGAGACTTTGGTGTCTTCTGACCAAGCAAGGGCATAGACTGATGCTGGATGCTGAGGCAGACAAAGGCTGACTTAGGGGTGTGGGAAGGGTCCCACAAGCCCTGCGACTGTCACCCTCTTGCTGAAGGCACAGTCTTAGTCCAGAGGACAGTGACTGTCACTGTGGGCAGAGTCTGCAGAAGAGGCCAGGCTGAGCCCCTTGGCAGCACAGTGCTTCAGGGATGTGTGTTTTTACTGTTTCCTGTACAGGAGGAAGTGGGAAGGACCATTTCCCAGCTCATCCATGCTTTTCAGACTACGGAGGCACGTGAGTAGCTCTGCGGCAGCTGAGCCCATTCATAGATGCCTGGGGCTGCTGAGAGCTACTGGCCGAAGCAGTTCCTGTTCTGAACTCCGGAGTGGGCGGCAGCCGATGTCTGGGCACTCATCATGTGGGAGGCAGCCTGGACCCTCTGCCTCACCTGGGACAGGCTGAGGTCCTGCTGTTTGAAATTAGGGTGAAAAGCCAGTGTAGTGCTCCTGTGGTATTTGAATTCTACCTGGTAGCTGTGACATTCCTGCGGTGTATTTTTCTGGCTCTTTAGTATATGCGCTGCTGAAGCGAGCACTGCTCCTCAGTTTTTTATCCTGACCATGATGAACAGTTCTCATTCTGCCTGCCCATTGGAGTCACTTGGGCAGCCTTTGAGCATCCTGATGTTTTTGCTAGACGTGGCCACACACACCAATAATCCCAGCTACCTGAGAGGCTGAGGCAGCAGGATCACAAGTTCATGGGCAACTTAGCAAGACCCTTTCTCACGATGAAAAAGGACAAGGGATGTAGTTCAGTGCCAGAGTGCTTGCCTGCCGTGTGTGAGGCCCTAGGTTCCAAACCCAGTACCACAGAAATGATTAAAACAGTCCCGAGGCCCAGACCCTGGTCTAGCTGTGCCCAGCTCTGGGGTGTGGCCTGAGTGTCACCTCCTTAGACCTTTCTGGGTCTTGCTTAGGCCACGGGGGCTGTGAGCATCCTGACGCAGTGAGGAGAGAGGTGCCGGTGTGTGTGCAGTAGGTCGTTCTCTTATGCGGGGCAATTCCCGTGCGTCCCTGCGCCCTGACCTCTTACTGAGGACACCTTCAGATTAGGGCCCGCCATGATGACCCCGTTTTACCTTCATGGCCTCTGTAAAGACCCCATCACATTTTGAGGCCTCCTGGGTCAGGATGTGTGCGCGCGTGTTGGGGTGAGGGTTCCACCAGAGTACCCCATGTCTGACACGCAGTATCTGTGGACTGTGCCTGCCTGGGCTGTCAGTCCAGGGCAGAGCAGAGGTGTCCTGCTTGGCCCTTGTGCTCAGGCTCAGCGTGGTCTAGATGTGGCGGGAGACGCCAGTTCTCTGCCGGCCTCGTTGCTCCCTCCATGTCCTGCTGCAACACTGGCATTCATGTTCACATGCCCTTCCCTCCCGCAGAGCACCTATTCCTGCGGACGTTCTGGCAGACCATGATTCGTGAGTGGGCGGGCATTGACCGGCTGCGCCTGGACAAGTTCTACCTGGTGAGGTGGCATGGAGCCGGCCCAGTCTGCCCTGTTCCCACTGAGTGTCAACTCTAGCTTCAGGCTCGGCCTTGCCCTGTGAGCCTATGTGGCCCTTGCACAGTGGGCTGTCTTCCCTGTATCTGGGCTATGTTTTTGGGCCCAGGTTCCGAGGGTGTGGTGGGGTCCATGGCTGGCCATGTGCCTGGGGCAGCTCTTGCCAGTGACCTTCCCCACAGAGGGGAGGGCCTGGTGGAGTCTGGGTTGCACTTCCACTAACAGCTGTCTCCTGTGGCATAGCTCATGCGGATGGTCTTGAACGAGTCCCTGAAGGCTGTGAGGATGCGAGGATGGAAAGAAAGGTCAGTCTACACTAGTCCACATGTCTCCGCAAGTCTGAGGCAGGAGCCGTGCTCAGCTCCTGCCTGGGGATCCGGAGTCACGCCACGTAGTTCCCTGTAATTCTTTTTACACTGGGGGGTGCCGCATGGTGTTGGAGATGGAGGAAGTGGTTCCTGCCCTGTAGTGTGGTACCCAGTCTCTCAGCCAGGTTGTCCAGTTCTTTTTTTTTTTTTTTTTTAACATTCTTCCATGACCTTTTATTTTATTTTTTCTGAAAGACAGAGAGACAGACACGGAGAGGAATAGAGAGATCTTTGAAGGAGAAGCTGAGATAGCACAGGAGCTGGAACTGTTTTGATGTGGGGGAAAAAATATGACTCCCAACCTGCTAGGTGTCAGTTACGCTGAGTTCGTGTTCCCCGAAGTCGAAGAATGAATTCTGAGGAACAAAGGAGGTTAAGAGTAGGAAATTGACTGAGAGAGAAAGAGAGCTCCTGAGAGACAGGAGGGGACCCGAGTGGGCTGCCCGGGTGTCCAGCTCTGTATTTCTTCAGGACTGAGACTGACAGCCAGGTTGTGCTCAGCCGGCTGCTGGGTTCTCAGTGGTTACTGTTCCCATTCTAGAGGGGTTCAAGTCATCCAGGCTTGTCTCAATGACAGCAGTATTGGGGGGTGACTGCGTCCTCAGCTCCTCAAGCTGTTTGGCATGGGCCGTCGCATGCAGTGGCAATTCTTGTCTTGTGGATGTGCTGGCTCCACCTTCTGGATCTGGGCTTCAAGGTCAGACCCTCAGGTGCCACGGGGCCACCTGAGGTTCTGCCAGGAGCAGGCAGCAGGTTTCCAGGTTGGTGACAGCCCAGCTCCTCAACACAGGGTGGATTTCTCAGTGTTTAACTTCCTAAAATATTTGTTTTTGTTTTTGTTTGAGACAGGGTCTTGCTATTAGCCCAGGCTGGCCGGGGTGGGAGGGCTCCTTGAAGAGCAGGCGTGAGGCTCTGCACTCCCAGCACCCACCCCACCCCAAGTTTTAGGTGCACCCAGACTACTGAAACTGCCCACTCTTGGGGGCTGTCTGGTCCCCGGGTCCGGGGACCGAGAGCCTCAGTGCATCCAGGAGGAGCTGTGATGTGCATGTGTCACTGCTTCAGTGCCCCATACATGTAGCTTGTGCCTCCCTCTGTCCCTGGTGTGCCTTCCCCGTGGTCCCCTGTGGGGATGACAGAGGGACATGTGGCGGGGTGGCATGGCGCCCCGGCCAGGCCTTTCTCCTGCGTGTCCTGGGGATGTTCGACACATGTCACATTCCGTAGCCAGGGTCCAAACCACACTGTGTTCTCAGCCACTTAAACCTGCGATTGGCCTCTGCCACTTCGACCAGGGCCACTGGTGCTCGACATTGAGCATGGATGCGGCACCCGGCTGTGTGCCCTGCCGAGCTCGTGACAGGCACAGTGGATTTTCCCCTGTGCAGGGACGTGGAGCAGCTGCTGGAGCTGCTGACCACCGAGATCCTGCACGAGAACAGCCAGGCTCCCAATGGTGTGAAGAGCCACTTCCTTGAGGTCTTCCTGGAGGAGCTGACCAAAGTGGGCGCTGCAGAGGTGAGGCGGGCTTAGGAGGGTAGCATGGCCTAGCCCGGTGTGCGTGCCGAGGCTGAGCTGTGCCCTTGCTCCTGCAGCTCACGGCTGACCAGACCCTGCAGTTTGTGGAGCCCTTCTGTAGGATCGCGGCCCGCACTAAGGAGTAAGTGGAGGCAGTGCTAGGGCAGCCCTGCTTTCCCTGGCTTCTGGTGTGGCTGCCTCAGGAGTCATGGCTCCCTGTGACCCTGATCTGGGCTCCAGACGGCAGCAGGCTAGGCGGCACTGCCTGGCTGAGTGTCCGTCTCTGTCCCCTGCCCAGCTCCCTGGTTCTGCACAACATTACTCGGGGCATTTTTGAGACAATTGTGGAGCAGGCCCCCTTTGCCATCGAAGACCTCATGAAGGAATTGGATGCGCAGGAAGGGGAGGATGAGGCATCAGATGTTGACGAGGAGTCGTCAGCAGGGAGCCATGAACATGACCTGCTACCCCAGAAACCACCTGCAGGTACCGGCCGGCTGGCTCAGGGCATCTGAATTCCTGGCTCACGTGCTGGGCTGAGCCCCTGGTTTCCTGCTAGGCTGCTCGCGCCACCTCCTGGCTGGGCCTTGTTTGTGTCAGCCCCGCAGTGCCCAGCAGAATGTGGCAGCCAGGGTGACCTCGGCAAGTGAAGCGTGTATCTTTCTGGCTCCCCACCCTGACTTGGCCAGCACACTGAGCACTGTCTTCACTGGCCAGCCCAGCTCCTGGGCAGCTCCCGTCTCAGCCGCGGCCCAGCCTGAGCCCTGACATCTCCCATGGTCCTCATCCAGGCTGCGCCATGGCTGACCCTGCTGCCTGTCCTCGTGGAGGCCTGGTGCTCCCTCTGTTGCTTGCGATGCCCACTGGTCTCTCCAGGTGCCACCTTCCCTGGGCTGTGTCCCCTCCTGTCCATGCCGTGGTCCCCTGCTCTGCTGGAGGCCCCCTGGTCCCTGCAGCTGCTCTGGGTCCCCCAGCCTGTGCCCTGCACACCCCAGGCGTTTGGCTCAGGGTCACGGGGTCCCTT
This sequence comes from Hystrix cristata, assembly GCA_004026905.1. Lineage (NCBI taxonomy): Eukaryota > Metazoa > Chordata > Mammalia > Rodentia > Hystricidae > Hystrix > Hystrix cristata. Next base: position 48,035 of record PVJO010004525.1, on the reverse strand, counting down.
TTGTTCTAGGCTCCCTAGAGCAAGCGGGAGATGACGAGGATGGCACCGGCCCTGTCCTGCAGGTAGGTGTCCGGGCCCTCACCCTCCTGCGGGCCACCTGCTTGGAAGGGAGGAGCTGTCACAGGAGGGCAGGTGACTGGCAGGGCTTGGAGTCAGCTGGGGCTCGGCTTTGGAGGCGCCTGGCTGCCTGGGCTGGTGTTGTGGTGCTGTGGAGCAGGCCCAGGCTGCAGCTCCGCGGTTCTGTCCTGCGGCCTCCCCAGACCCCGGGCTCCTGCCAGGATGCTGGGCTCCCAGGAGGGGACACGTGCTGTATGTCAGCATTTGGGTCCCAGCTTGGGGTTGAGAGGGGCTCAGGGACACCAGGCAGATTGGAAGCAGAACATGGTAAGATTTTCGTGCTGATTGCCCATCTGCACGGGGAGAACTGAAGTTGTGCTGAGCCGTCCTGGTGACTCTTGGTTCCTGTGGGCGGCGCTGCCCGGAGCAGTGTGAGCCCGGGGGACAGGGACAACAGAGGGCGTGCTCTGCAGCCAGGCAGAGTCCCCGTGCCGGGCTCTGGGGCTCCAGGTCGTGAAGTACGTGGGAGGTGACTGACCCGGCCTCGCCGCGTCCCTTTCTGAGGCAGTTTGACTACGAAGCAGTTGCCAACAGGCTGTTCGCGGCGGCCAGTCAGGAGAGCACCCCTTCTCAGAACAGGAAGCGCCTCTACAAGGTCATCTGCAAGTGAGTGTCCACACGGCGCCCGGCCGCCGCCTCTGCTGCTTGCCGTCCCCTGGCCCCGGCTGCCCCGTGGCCCCTCTGTGCTGTCCCGAGGTGGCCTCAGCCGGACAGGAGGTTTTCAGAGCCCCGACTAGGACCCTGAAGGTACACGTGGGTGCAAAGCCAGTCAGTCATAATGGTGTCTGTCTTGCTCTTGCAGGTTGCAGGACCTGGCTGGAGGTGAGGCCGGGTGGCACCCAACGGCCCCGACTCGGGTGTCAGCGGGTTCTTGTGTGGGGTGTGGTCCTGCTTGGTTCTGGGGGAGCAGGGGTTCGGGGCATTTACCTGTGTACTGTTCGCTGAGTGGGCCTCAGACCTCAGTGTCTGTTGTACCCCGTGTCAGCAAGCGGCACCCATGCTGCATGTGGTGGAGCCGACCTGATGGGCGAGCTTACGCGGCACCTGCACCTCCACCCAGGTTCCCTCCTGACAGGAATGTGTGCTGTCCCTGTTCTGTCACGTGCCTGTCCCTTGCTGTCTGTCCACAGGACAGACCCCTCCTCAGCACATCGCCGTGCCCACCGTGAAGTGTGGTCCAGCCCCGTGGAGTGCAGAACGTTGAGCTGCCCACAGGCCCCGTCTGGGACAGCACGGGCCGGGCCATCAGCTTCCTGGGGGTGGTAGCTCAGTGGTGGCGTCTGGGCTGGAGCAGGCCTTCCATGCACACTGACCATGCTCTGCTTCTCAGGTCACTTCCCTGAGGATGAAGTCCCAGAAGAGGCCTGCAGGCGTCTGCTGGAGGGGAGGCGCATGCGGAAGGCGAAGCGGCAGCGGCAGGCGAGGAGCAGGAGAGGTGGGGCTGGAGGGGACTGAGGGCGGGCGCTTGCTCGAGGTTATCTGTGCCCCAGCCTGTGGCCTCGGAGTCCTGAGGGAGAACAGCCCCAAAGGGCGGCGGGGTGGTGGGCAGGCCAAGTGGGGCTGAGACCAGAGATGGAAGGGGCAGGAAGAGGCAACCCAGCCCACGTGGCCACTGCTGTCAGGAGAGGGCAGGAGACCAGCCCTCAGAGAACGAAAGGGGACATGGGAGTGGCCCCCAGGCCATGTGCCCTAGGCCGTGACTGTGCAGGGCGTTCCCAGGACACAAGCGGTGGGTGCGAGGGCCTGGATGGCAGCTGGGCACACAGCCTGGTCGCCTGGTCAAGGCCCTTTCCTGGGCCTCTTCTTGCTCCAGGTTCGTCCTGCTGGTTCTTCCTGTGGGCCTGCCCCGAGGCCCAGGCTTCTTGCCCCTCTTGCTGGCCTTTCTGAGAGCCCAGCTTCCCTGCACAGGGACCCAGAGCTGCCATCCTTGCTGGACACGGTCCCCCTGGCTATCCTGGCTGTGTCAGCATCCACAGGCTGGCATTTTGGGTCACAGCGTGGTGGCTGGGTGACCCGTTCACTGACCATGCTGCTTTGGCAGGGGAAGGCGATAAGGAAGAGGAAGATGTGGCCCAGAGTCCAGACCTGAGCCTGGGAAGCGGGAGAAAGGGCAGGAGGAGGCCCAAGACGGCCAGCCCCGGGCCACACACAGCAGCTGGCGGCAGGAAGGGGCCCCGCAGGAGGAGGAGGCGACCTGGGCAGTTGCCAGAAGGGAAGAAGAAACGGCCGCTGGAGAGTGGGGAGTGACGCGACTGGGCCAGGCGGAAGCCGAGCGGGTCCTCCTGCATGAGCTGAATGTGAGCCCGGATGCCGGATGCAGCCTGAGCCTCTGAGTGCCTGTGGCCCCTGACTTCTGCAAGGGCCAATGAAGAGGACAGGCCCCGGAGACGCGCTTGGCTCGGGGCTGCCACAGGCACATGTTGTCCTTGGGTCAGAGATGCGGACGCTGAGATGGAAAGCCTCTCCCGTGTGGGGACCATCATCCTGGGGAGTGACTGTGGAATAAAACGCCGCAGGCCCTGATCAGCGCGCTGGCGCCCAGATGTGTTTGTGCTGCTGTGTCTGTGAAGTGCCCGTGTGGTTCCTGAGCAGTCTTCATGTTTTGTGTCCATTTTTGTTGAAAATACATGTTGACACATCACAGCAACCTGGAGAAGGGCCGACAGCGGATCGCAGTGGTCGTCTGGGCGGACTCTGTGTCCTGCGCCCCATAGGCCGCCCAGGGCCTGGGTCGAGGACGACCGGGAGGCAGCCTGTGAGAGGGAAGGCTTTGAGACCTTGGGAAGGTGAGGTCCCTGGGGGACCGCACTCCCCTTAGAGCAGCACCCCAGAGGGCCGGGCCGCCTGTTGAGCCCCACGCCCAGTACTTTCCGGACAGCTTTGTGGATCAAACTGCAACGTTTGTCCCGCTGGTGACCAGTGTTCCAGGAGTGGTTGGCGCAGCACACAGGCAGGAACGGTTTCTGCAGAGAGCACTGTTTGCCCAGGGCCAGTGTCCTCCGGGATGGCCCGGTCTGCACCTGCTCGCAGCTTCCCTTGGTATGGCAGATACGGGAGACACAGGGTATCTCAGGGATGTCAGATGCTGGTCCTCGGGGACACCACACCTCTAATAGCAGGGAACCACGCAGAGTTTGTGGCCACAGAAAGTTGAGGCTTGGATGTGCACCAACAGAGAAGAGCCACATGATGATTTTAAGATGAATAAGTTTTGGGCTGGGGATTTAGCTCAGTGATTAGAGTGCTTGCCTTGCAAGCACAAGGCCCTGAGTTCGATCCCTGGTACCACAAAAAGATTAATAAGTTTATTATAAAAGCACAGCAGATCTGAGCATAGTCAAATATATTACCACACGAGGCAGGAGACAGCACCAAAGATGAAGGGAAATCCTCTGGGGAGGGATCTTGCATGAGACAGAGCCTTCGGCAGGCAGAAAACACCACACCACACTCAGTTTCTTAAGTGCTGCGTTAGACTAGTGCCTCGGTGCTGACAGGCCTGTGTGGCTGGGTCATTCCCGGCCTTGGCTAGAGCCTGGGAATGGCCAGTTCTGTGTGTGTTAACTGTTATCTCTATACACACTCCTTTCCAAGGAGATAGCTTCCCTGCAGACAGGCAGGCAAGCCAGGGTCGTTCAGCCAACACACGCATTTTGCTCTCTGGGGGTCAGGGGCACCCTTGAAGCTCCTTGCTGCTGTGGTGGACACGTCCTCAGCAGGAGGCCAAGCTCCTACCCTCACCTGGCTTGGAAGCATCCTGGAGGACTTGGGGGCCACAGCATGCGGGTGACAGCCCAGGGTGCATGCATCTGGCCTTTGCTGTCATTCTAGAGGCTGAGCTGAAGCTGGGTCAGCCCTTGGGTCTCCAGTCCTAGGCCAAGGGGTAGGGCTGGGGGAGGTTAGAGGCCATGTGGAGGGAGGGTCAGAGGCACAAGCACCTGGTCCTGGAGGGTGTCTTTCCCATTCCCCAACTGACCAACAAGACGAGCACGGCCATGGCCCCATGGGTGGTCAGAGTACAGGTGGGGTGCTGAGTCCTAAGCACCCCTGGGTCTGGGTCATTGTCTACCCCTGGGTCCTGCTTACCTTGTGTGTGGCTGTAGCTTTAATTCCTTGCGCTGCAAGAAAAGAAAAGCCAGGTGTGGTAGTGCACACCTGTAATCCCACCACTCTGAAGGCTGAGGCAGGAGGATCGCAAGTTTGAGCACAGCCTGGGCAACCTAGTGATGACTTAGTGAGACCCTGTCTCAAAAAAGCAAAAACAAAAAAAGGGGTGGGCGGGAATGTAGTTCAGTTCAAAGACTCGGTTCAATCTCCACCCAGTACCACAAAAAATAAATAAATAAAGGAATCACGCAGATGGGTATGGTGGTGCACACCTGTAATCTTGGCACTCAGGAGGCTGAGACAGGAGGTTCACTGCGAGTTCGAGGCCAGTCTGAACAACACAGCAAAACCTGTCTCCAAAAAAAAAAAACACACAAAACTCACACACCCAAAGTATAGAAAAATCCTGAATAGGCAACCAGTCTTAACCTCGTCTCGGCGTTGGAGCAGGACCCAGGGGCTGGCTTTTCTCTCAGTGTGTCCCCAGGCAGGGTTGGCGTAGCCCGTCACCCTGTTCCACGTTCCCTGTCTGTGCCCGGGGACGCCTCATCTGTGCCCCAGCCCACAGGCTGGTCTCTCTGTGCCTGAGCCCCTCTGCCTGGGAAGTTGGGCGCCTTGGCCCCCACGTGTGTCTGCCGCACCCTCCTCCCTGGGCTCTGCCACCCACTGGGTGTGGCCACCGCCTCACCCGCTTCCACAGGGTCCCCTAGTTCCCACTGGGCTGCGGAACTCGCCTGGGATCTCTGTCCCACTTGGCCCCTCGGAGCGCGGGGCGCGCGGTGTCGCCAGGCCCAGGACTGGGAGGAGCTGTGTGGGGCGGCCTGGCGGGCTCCACGGGCAGGCCCGGACCTCGGCGTGACCAGCTGCCCCTTCGTCCCCAGTCGTGTCTACTCCGTGTCTCCCGCCATGTCCACCCGCGCCCTGCAGTGCACGTGCCTCGCGGCCTGGCGGGACATCGGGGCCCGCGGCCGCTCCCGGGTCTAGGAGCCGGCTTCGCTGGACCTGCGGCCGCGCTCTGAAGGTGTGTGCAGGCGGGTGCGGCAGCCCCCGCGCCGGAACAGCTTCGTCACCCCGAGGAGGCTCACACTCCGCGACCCGTTTGTCTGGAGCGGCAGCCTCCAGGGCGAGCGGACCGTGACCATTCGGGGTCCAAGTCGGCCACAAGGAGCAGCTGTAACCCTGGCCGGGGCTCACTGGCCTCCACGCCTGGGAAGGCAGCGGGCGCGTTCCCGCCGACTGCAGGACCAGAGCCGTCCAGGGACGCCAGCCGCAGTACCACAACCTGCCTCCGGGGGCGCCCTTGGCCCCAGAAAGGCTCTGAAGCTGGGGCCGCCGGCTGTCTGCGGCCCCTGGGGTGGGGTGGGGCTCACAGTCTCTGGTTTCCAGGGAAACGGGCTCCCAGAGGCTCTACCCTCAGCTTGCCTAGCTGCTGCCTGGGTCCTCGAGAGCAGCGCCTGGTGGTCCCAGGGGGTGGCGCAGCTCGCCCCTCTAGCCTCTGCTGCCTGCTGGGCAGGCTGTTAGAATTCATAGAGGAAATTCTGCCCAAGACAAACGGAGGCTGTGCCACAATGCGAGAACGGGCATTGCGGAGCACAGGACGCTTCCGCTGACCCCTGACTCCCCGGAGCGGGCCACCCGTGCCACCCACACAGGCAGAGGCAGGAGGACGCGGGCAAGGAGCCCAGGAATGTGGAACTGGGCTCACCCGTCCCGGCGACCCCAAAGCGGGTGCAGGTGTGCTGCCGTGTGGCCCGTGCTCTTGCTGATGTCTTCAGCTCGTTCCCCCTGAGAGCTGTTCCCCCTGAAATGTGCTGCAGGAGTCCCCGGAAGGGGCATGTGGCTCTGCAAAGAACACCCGAGCCTGGCAGTTGGGTGTTGGGGAGAAGGAGCATCCTTACTGCTGAGATGCACTTGCCCTACCCAGGCAGAGGAGGCCATGTTTGCCCTCCCAGAAGGCCCTGCCCTTCAGCCCGCAGCCCACTGCAGGGTGGCCCCCACGACACCCGGGGTGAGGGGAGATGTTGCCAGGCTGACTGCCAGGCGGCTTGGGCTCCCCTTGAGCCTACTGCTGCTACTCCCTAAGCAGACACGTGGTCCTCTCTCAGGCTTCTGCAGGGCCCAGTGTTCACTAAACTCGCCACCATCGTGCTCCCACCTTTCCTGGCTTCCCACTGGGGTGCAGGGGATGCTTCATGAGAATGCGATGCTGAATCACCGTCCAATGACGTGTGCAGGGCTCCCCAGCCCCGAGCCCCTCCCTCCTGCATGGGAAGCAACACTGAAGGTCTCGGGCAGGGGACCTCTGGGGTTCCTGAGTGCCCGAGAGTTGGGGCTGGAGACCCTGGTGTAGCAGGAGGGTGCGGCCGTCCCCAGAGCAGCCTGCGCCCTGTTGAGATGGCTTCCTGTTCATCCCTGGCTGCCCCTCATGCTTGCTCCATTCTGTGTTTGCAAAGCTCCTGCGGTGGCCTTTGTCCCTGTGAACGTGAGCTTGTGAGGTGACTCAGGCTCCTGCTTCTGTTCAGGGATGCAGGGGAAGGCGGAGGGGCCTCTGGGACAGCGTGTTGCTGCCATCCCTGCCTCCTTCCCTCATCCACCACCACCTCCAGGATGTGCCTTACGCACCCCTATGGGCTCAGGCAGAGGTGTCGGGGATGTGTGGGCCCTCCTGCCTTCCCAGACCTTAGTAGGAGAGGATAGTGCCTGAGCTGAGTGGTGGGTTAGCGCTCTGATGCCCCCACGGCACTGCCTCATGGTTGCTTACTGTCACGGTGGCCTGGAAGGGTTATATCCCCTGGCCCAGGTGACGAAGCTGTGGGGCTCTCGGCCTGGACAATTCTTCCATGCCCCACAGTGACAGGCAGGGTGAGGGAGCCCAGAGCAGTGCCTCGGTCTCCCCATTTGTCAAGCACAGTCTGGCAAAAGATACACCTCCTCGGTTGGTTGAGGGTTCAGCAAACATGTATGTGTAAAATATGAGAAGTGTCTGGCACAGAGCAGCCACAGACAAGCTTCGGAAGTCCAGTTCTTTGTTATGTTCCGTTACACCTGGGTGACTCTGGACGGGAACGAGGCGACCCAGAACCCCACAGGAAGCCCTGGGATGCATTCTAAGGCCATTCAGGGAGAGACAGCCTCTTTCCCTGAGACAGGCAGAGTGGGGAGAGAACACGCCCCTTGGGCAGCAGCTTGTTTAAAGGAGGTTGCATCTTTGGAGTGGCCTCTTGCAACATGAAAGCGTGCTCATGGCATCCTTCATGGCTGGAGGAGGGGAGGCAGGCTCCCTGCTAACCTGCCAGAGATGCTCATTAGCAAACAGCTCAGCTAATTGCCCCTGGCGCTCTCTTGAAATTTAATGGCTGCTGAATTACAATAGTAATTTGTGGCTCCTAAATAGTCACCTATAAATAGTGGGACAGAGCTCTGCGAAGAACAAGGAAGGCACTTGGAATAGCAGTTAACCTGGGAAGTGATCGCTGTTGAAGGATCCACTCAGGCTCCTGCCAAACTTCCCGCTGGAGAACACCTTCCCCCGAGAGACCTCACCCTGGCCCTGCTCTTGGGCTGCTGGTGACGCAGTGTGGCCCCAGAGCCACCCCTGCCTTCCCAGGTCCAGGGAACCCTGAGGTCAGGGATCCCCCAAGGCCCCCAAAACACAGCGGGTCCCAGAGGTGCCCCTGAAGGGCAGGGTGGCAAGAGCAGTGTGTCCAGGCATCCAGCCTGGGTCATTCATGCATCCACTCACCAGACATCTGCACACACGCCCCTCTGAGCCAGGCCCCACTGTGGAAATGCACACTGGTGACTTAGCCCCAGTGAAGCTGCCAAGAGTAGGGGCTGCCGAGGCCGTAATCCCAGGCCCTTCAACTCAGCCACATGGGGCCTGCGGCTTTGGCTGCACAGCCACCTGCGGGGCCACGCCTCCGAGGGAGCCTGGCTCTGCCTCCCTGTCCGGAAGGAACCCAGAGCCCCCCACCTGGGTCCCAGTGCCTCACAAGGTGGGGCGGATGTGTGGGGATTACCAGTTGCTGCATAGGCACCAGGACCTCCAGGACACTCTGGGACTGGGCCCTGGCTCCCCCTTCCCATGGTAGCTTGGTGACCAGGGGGACTTCCCACCTGAGTCCTCCCCTCCCTTGGGGCCTCCCTCTGGCATCCTCCCGCCATTGGCACAGGGCTGTCATCCCTCCAGCCGGGTCCCCTGTCCCTTCCTGGGGTCCTGTCATCCTGGGTCTCACACTGGGTCCTGCCCTCACTCCCAGGCTCTGCTCTGCCCCTGCTTCAGGACGAGTGGCATTTGGGTGTGGCAGCTCTGGGGGCCGCTTCCTTGTATGTGAGAGGGCTGACAGGCCTGTCTGTGATGAGCCTCTGTGCCCAGGGTGCCCAGCCTCCAAGTCCCTCAGCTGTCCCGAGGGACAGGCTGGCACTGCTGGGCAAAGAATGGGATGCGGCAGGAGGCTGTGTCCACAGGTGTCATCCTGCGCCCTTCTTGGGTGCACACAGACTGTCCCATAGTCCCCAGGCACCGGGTGAGGACGCCTCAGCATCGCCCCGCCCACTGCTCTTTCCACCGAAGGGAGCTTCCCCTGGCTCCTTCAGTGCCCCTGCGGGTTCTGGGGGCCCCTGCAGGCCTGAACCTCAGGAAGTCAACCATGGGAGCCGGGCCACCTCAGGGGGCACCTGTCACACCCCCCAGGAGATCCTGGAGGCCTCTGTCCTTGCGGAGCTGTGTGCCTGCCCAGGGATACCCAGAAGCAACCCAGAGCACCTGAGGAGGGCAGGGAGCAGACCTGGGTGTGAAGAGCCTGTGCAGGCGCAGCAGGGGCTTGGGCGGGGCCTGGACAGGGCAGACCCTGAGCCTTGGGGACTGGGCTCTGATTCCAGGTCCCAGGAGGAAGCGCTGGAGACGCAGCAGCCCAGCCCGACCCTTCCTTGTGGGGTTGCTGGCTCTCACCCACACCAGGGGCTGAAGGGTGGCTTGGCGGTGGCCGTGACTAAAGCCACACGCCTTCCCATCCTCGCCTCGCCCGTGGGGGCTGGACACACTCCTCCAGGAGCCCAAAACACCGTCTCTGGAGATGCTGGCGGTTAAGGAGCCGCAGTCTGACTCACGTGTCGGCCGCCTCTCCTGCTTCTGCGCCCACGCTGCTGGGCTATTTCCAGCCTCCTGGAACCCAGCGCCGCCTCCCCACCCACAAGGTCCCTGGCCGGTGGGTCCAGACCGGAAGGGGCTACTTGGAGCTGGGACCCCAGGGCTCTGCAAGGCAACAGGCATCACAGGGGGGACAAGCCCCTGTAGGCTCTGGTCGTCTCCCTTATGGCTGGTCGGCTTTAATGGTGTCTTAGAGACTCTGGTCAGTACCGGGGACCGAACCCTCAGGTTGTGCCTGCTGAGAAGGTCTGCTCCATGGAGCCACACCTCCAGCCCTCTTTATTCTTCTGGAGACAGGCTCTCCCTAAGTTGTGAAGGCTGGTCTTGAGCTCATGATCCTCCTGCCTCGGCCTCCCAAACAGCTGCGATTACAGCAGGAGCCACTGTGTTTGGCATGCGTCCCGGAGATTTGCGAAGCAGGAAAGAGGAGTGTGGAAGTGGTGGTCAGTGACACGTCATCTGTGTACTCTTCCTGGAAGGCAGGCTCGGTGGCCATGGGGTCAGCGACAGTCCCGTCTTGCTGACGAGGAAACTGAGGATCACAGCGCTCGCCAGGCCTGCGGGCGGTGAGGGGTTTTCAGCCTATGCATTCAACCGGCTCCCGTTTTCTCACCAGCACAGTGAAGGCATCTACCCTACAGAGCGGTGCTTCTTCAGCCAAATTTGGGCCAAATTCTTCCTGGTGGAGGAGGACATTGGAACTCAGAAACCCACACGGACCCTTGAGGAGGGTCCGGGCCTCGCCCCGAGCAAGGTCGTGGCCGCGCCGTGTCCTCAGGCTCCTCCGCAGGGCCGGCTGCGTGCTCACCTTGGACCACCCTGTCCGGCCTCTCGCGGCTGAGCGACTTCCTGCCGGCTTCCTGCGGAAGGGGAAGGCGGGCCTCAAGGCGCGATACACAGAAATCCGGGGCAGTCGGGGGCCCGGTCACTCCCTGGAGGTCAGTCTCCAGGTCGACATCTCAGTAGAGGCTTTAAGTGGGTAGAACACGGCCGGGCGGGGCGGACTCCTGAGATGCGATTCCGTCATGACGGCGCCACCTCGCGGTGGTGTGAACGCCGCGTGCGCGCGCGCTTGGTAGAAACTGTAGCCCTCGCTTCAATTTTGCGTTTTGTTCTTCCCCCAGCTGAGGTTGTGCCACGTCAGGAGGGCACTCCCCAGAGCCCCTGGAGAGAACAGGCCGGCCCGCTCTTGATTTTTTTCTTTTTTTGAGGCAGGGTCTCCCTGTGCAGTTCGGTCTGGCCTGAAACTCACAGGGATCGTCCTGACTCAGCCTCCCGAGTGTCGGGATGACGTGTGCGCCACCACATCCGGCCTCTTTTCTTTTTTGTTTGTTTTGGATACTGGGGTTGAACCCGGGCTCCTCACACTGAGCGAAACCCCCAGAACGTTTTTACTTTTTGTTTTGAGACAGGGTCTCTCTAAATTGCTAAGTTGCCCAGGCTGAGCTCGAACTTGTCACCCTCCTGCCTCAACCTCCCAGCATATTAGGATTACAGGCGTGTGCCACAACCATGCCCAGCCTGCTCCTGACCTCTGGCCTCCCGGACACACGTCTGCTGCTCGAAGTCACCCGGACTGTGGTACCTTGCATGGCAGCTCCAAGACGTGCATCCACCTTCAGAGATGCTCTGGAGACCATGGCCATTGTCACAGCAGAGGGTCAGAGCGCCGGGGCCCAGGTGCTGGGTCTTCAGTTTGTCACGTGGAAATGTCCTAAGTCATTTTTGCTTCAACCTCAGGCCCATAACTAGGGTCATAGCCCGGCCAAGCACAGGAAGCCGGAGGCAGAGTCTGTCCTACACCTGGGCGGGGGGACTAGACGTGTGGCAAACACCACCCAGGAGTCCCATGGGGACAGAGGGGTCCCAGGGAAGAAACCTGGTGATCACAGCAGTGCCGAGGTCCAAGGACCACACACGGCGCTGCCGGGGAGCAGACACCCGGGAGGACATGAGAGAGCAGGAGAGACAGGCCATGCTGGTCTTGGAGAGGTGGCTGCCCAGAACGAGCCTTTCCACTGCTCACCGGCCTGCACACCCACCGATCCAGGCCCACTCCCTGGCTGCCGCCGCCACGGCTCCCACACTCAGGCTACCCTGCCCTCATTCCCACACCAGCCCACCCTGCCACCTTCCCCTCAACCCAGCTCAGCTCCAGGCTGAGCTGTGTGTTTCTGGGGTTCGGTGAGTGTGACAGGGTCTTCCTTGGTGGCTGTCATTTCCACGTCCCATCGCACCTCAGGAACACAGATTTCATTTCACAGAGAAGTGAGTGTCCATGGGGCAGACGCAGTCCCCGGCATCTGTCATTTTGTTTGCTGCATATAGAGGGTTAGATAGCCTGAAAGGGGCTCAGTCTTCTGGAGGAGAGGGGAACGGCCGACCAGGGAGAGGACGCAGACAGGGAATCAGTCTGCAGCCTCCCCACTCAGCCCTCAGGTGACTCTGTCCCTGGCCACCCAGAAAGACCCTGAGCCAGAGCACCCACCTCACAGTTGTCTGATTCCTGACTGGAAAAAACTGTGAGCTTCAGATGTGTGCTTTCTTGAGCTCTTTTGTTTTGGAACAATTAATAACGTAGCAATACACCAGGGCGGCGCAAACCTGGAGCAACAGAATTATTGCACAGGCTTTCGAAGATCCCTAAACATCAAAGATGGCAACAGAGAGGCTCGCTGTCCACTTTCACGGGACACACAGGTTCTGAAATGCGCTCGTGTCCACCAGGAGGGAGGGGATCGGTCACCTTCAGCGCGGGAGGTTTCACAGGGAAGTTCCCTGGCCCGGACTCTGAAGACGGGGGGCAGTGGAAGGGCATCCCTGGTACCAACGTCGCTGGGCAGAGCGACTTGGAAGCCTTCCTCAGAGGGGCTGTTGTCGAAGGTGTGTGGTGACCACGGGAAGAAAAGGCCTGAGGGTCAGGCAGAGACACATGCCCCTTTTCCCTAAGGCCGTGTTTCTTTGGCTTTATTTCTTTACCGTTTTTTATTATTTTTTACCCAATTAGCCTATACATCAAAATTTGTTTACTTTTAAATTGTAGATCAATAAGAAAACGTTAGTTTTCCCCCTATGGAATAATATCCATAGCACACTGGGGTTGGTAGGCTATTTATATTTGTTCTAATAAACGTAACGGGGTCCCCAGAGGCCCCTCTACGTGGCCCTCTCTGTGTACTCCGGTGAGATGGCAGCCTCTGCGGATTAGGGTGGGGCAGAAGTCCAGGAGGTTTCCTTGACTCTGAGGGAAACATTCGCTCCCAACAAGCTGCAGACCCGACGGTGTTTACTGTGAAAATCTGCACTGCAAGCGTCTGTGCTGCTGGACCTGGCCGCCTGCTCGCCACTCGCAGGCCAATACTTGGGAGATGGTGTGGGCAGGAAGGAGAAGGGCTTGTCTCAGGAGAGGAGTGGGGAGTGCCTGGCATCCCAGACAGACCACGTGAGGGGAGCCAGGCTGCAAAAGGGCTCTTGTGGGGGACAGAAAGTGCGGAGGGAAGGGGCCAGGGGGCTCTGTGCCGCGCAGGGTCTCCTCACTCAGAGGCACTGTTTTCCCTCCTCTTCTGCCGGAACACCCTTGACACACAGTCGACTTTCTTCTCCTGGGCCAGTCCCCGCAATTCTTTAGAAAGCATGTTATCTCCCTGAACACTAAACATCATTTCACTTTAAACTAAAGAACAAGATTGGCAAGTCCCGGGCTCACGCTTTGATGTTATCTGGAGACCTCAGATGTCCCAGCTCTAAGAGGCCCCAGGAAGACTGCTGATGGGGCTTGGCGGCATTTATCTGGCTCTTTTTGCTGCAGTAGCTGACCCCAGCAGTTAGTGTCCCAGCTGTACGAAGCTGGTTTTCTTTAGAACTTACAACACTGGGCAAAGGGAAACTGAAAAAATAATTGTATAAGGGGCGATTTGTGAAGTAGAGCTAGTCTAAAAGAGGATGGAGTAAGATACAGTGGTGTTGCCATTATTACACTCATGTCGGGGCTCCCCGGGGAAGCCTCCCTCCTCCTGGTCCCGGCCCCAGGGCTGTCTGCGCCAGGGCCCAGGAGTCCTGTGCCACAGACACAGTGGCTGCATCTGGTGCAGGCAGGCTGGGCCCAGATGTGACATTGGCACATGGGGGCCTCAGGCCGTCGGCAGAGGACCATGGCTAGAGGAGACCCGGGTGTGGCATGGGAGCAAGACACGGAGAGCAGGCACAGGAGCAGACAGGAGGCAGGCAGGAAGACTCCCCACCGGGGGAAACTGAGTCCCCTGGTGATGGTGGTGGAGTTGGGGTAAAGAAGAGTGTGGAACCCACGTAGAAACCTCGCTTTGTAGGAAAGTGTGATGAAGAGTGTCGGTGCTGAGACGGCGGCAGGGGGGCTGGCTGGTGGACCTGGCCACTGGGGGGACAGGAGTACACTTTCATCCCACCCAGCCCCTGCCCTGTCCCACCAGTCTGCTGCAGACACTTGGTGCCACGTGTGTGCCCCCTTGTCTGGCTCCTAATTTCTATGCGGAGGGTATTTGGGAGGTAACCAGGACTTGGGGGAAGTCGTGGGGGGCCGATGATGGCATTGGTGACTTTTAAGAAGAGGAAGAGACACCGTGAGCCAGGCTTCAGCTCCAGAGCCGGGGATGGTGGCACTTGGTCACAGCGGCCACAGGACCCTGTGTGGGGCGCGGTCAGGGGCTCAGGGACATGGCAGGACTGATGTAAAAATCATGACAGAAGGTAGAGCCTTTTTTCCTTTTCTTACACTGCCCTGCAGTGCGGGTTTCTGATTTTATTTATGCTTGTGTTAAAGGATAGAATCTTTATCAGACGAGTTCTCAAACTGGAGTAGCACAGCACCGCCTGGGGGTTGAATGCAGGTGCTGGGCCCCTTTCAGTTCCAAATTCCGCAGCTTTGGGGTGCGGCCAATAACTGTGCCTGTCTTGCGGGGCGCTGGCTGGTGTGGCCGGTCGGGGGAGCTCTTAGAGCCACCGCACTTTGGAGTTGAACAGGGAAAACACTTAACTCACAGGAATCACTATTCCTGACCTTCTGTATTGAAGGACAGGAGCGCTGGCCAGAGACCTGCCCGCCCAGCACCAGCTCCCTCCCTGCTGGCTGCAATCCTAGAAGGTGGGCGCCATCATCGTCCCCGCTGGTGAGGAGGACGCTAACGTGCAAGGTTAGGAATCATGCCTGAGGACACACAGCTGCATGTCGCAGCGGGCACAGGCCCGGGCAGGGTGGTGGCAGGTGCAGAAGGCTCAGGCATGTTCAGAGGGGCGCGCGTCACACTCTTGCTGGGTTAGGGAGCAGACAGAGGGCCAGGACCCCGCAAGGGGCAGGCGAGGGGCCTGCCTGAGCTAACGTAGAGCTGAGCGGTGGTCTCCGTCTCCTGGGACGAGAGGGAAGACTGAGGCTCACCCACCACTCATCTCGTGGCTAGGGGCTGGAGTTTCCTCACCGCAGACACCAAGAGAACCTCGAACCCTGGTAACAGCATCAATTATCTTAGTAAGTAGATAATTATTTATAATTAGCATTGCAATTCAATAAGAAGATGGCTTTAAAACTGCCTGAAAATAGTCCTTGAGTGTTTTGAACATTTCCCTCAGCAATTTCATTTATTTTGTTAATTTGCAGTAAGTTGTAATACCAAATAAACAAAGAGCGTGCATAAAGCAAACAGCCTGGTGTCAGCAGATGCCCACAGCACTGTGAACACTCTCACGCCATCACTGGCATCAGGCTATAATTTTGAAGGGCGTGAAGGCTGCTTTTAGTTGGTGAGAGCACTTTGGTGGTCTCTTTCCAACCTTGGGTCAGACTGAGGATGACAGAGACCAGGGCAACGGGACTGTGCAGTCCCCACCCACCTGTGACATACTCCAGGGAGCGGACAGTGTGGGCCCACTGGCCTCCATCGAGGAAGAGTGGGAAGGGCAGAATGGCCTCACTCAGGCCCCACTCAGTGCCAGCTCTTGGCCGGGGCACAGGGAAGACAGAGCAGGATGAGGCTTGCTAGGTGTGAATCTCAGCACTTTGGGAGGCTGAGACAGGAGGATGGGAAGTTCAACCCCAGCCTGTGCAATTTAAAAACTTAGCAAATAATTTTTTTGTTTATAAAATATAAGAAAGGCTAGAAATGTAGCTCAGTGTGAAGGCCCTGGATTCAGTCCCAAGTACTGAAAAAAAAAAAAAAAAAAGGCGTGACCAGAGTCTCACTGATTTGCCTGGGCTGGGCTCTAACTTGTAATCCTTCTGCCTCAGCCTCCCCACTCGAAAGCCCATCTTTACAAAGCTCAGAGAGGTTAAACTGCACATGATGGCCCTCTTCTCTGCCGATGCCCGGCTGTGGTGGCAGGGCTGTCAGAGTGGCTGGGTGGTCTGCATCTGCGGGCGTCCCCGGAGCCAAAGCTTGGCTGATCCACCTGCTCAGGACGGTCTGTCCTCTGTCCCCACCTCCCCCACTGATCTGGACATGGAGGTGCTCCACCAGGATGCCTGCTGTGGCCACCTGGGCCAGGGGGTCACCTAAGCCCAGGGGACAAAGAGTGGCTGTGGCTCCAGGTGGCAGGCGCCCCGTCCCCCTGGGGTGAGTGACACCCAGAGAAGGCTGAATGCAGGGTGGGAAGCTGTGCTGTGCCCAAGGCTGCGTCCAGGGTTCCCAACAAGTGGGGGCCGAGGCGCGGATGAGGTGACCAGGAAGCGGATCCTTGGGGCTGGGGGAGTCGGGCTGCCCAGGACAGTGGGTAGGGTGGGCGGGCCTCAGCAGCTAGTGGCCAAAAAGGATCTGGGAGTGAGAAGATTGTTCCCTAGTGGACAGTTATTAAAAACCACTGAGCTATGCACTTGCGAGGGGTGACCGCAGGACTTGTAAGATGTTAACTACTGAAATCATGTTTTAGACGGGGCAGGATCAGCCCAAGATGCCAGCCACACAGTCTGGCCAAGGGGGAAAGGAATCCATCCATTTTCATGTCCTGTGCCACGGGGTGAGGTTCCAGTGAGGCTCTGGGCTGGGGTGCAGCTCAGGGGTGGAGTGTGTGCTCTACACGCCTGGGCCCGGGCTCAGTGTGCAGCACCACACATGTACACGTGAATGCGCACACACAGATTGGTTCCCAGAGGTGCGACTACTTGTCCTTCTCTGTAACAGAGCAACTGTGATGCTGCCCTCCCAGGTCTGAGTTGCCTGGGAGATGCAGACAAGGAAAGAACTCAGCACAGCACCTAGGACATAGTAAGTGCTCAGTAAGTGGAGCCACTTCAGTTGGTGAGCTTGCCGTGGAGAGCGGGTGGCTCCCACCAGGTGTGGGCTGTGACTGGCAGAGTCCCTTGCCCCTCTGTGCTGTCACCACGTGCTCCCGTGTCCCTGTCCTTTTCCCCCATGCAGTGTCCCCTGGTCTCCCGCTGACTCGGACTCTGCGGCATTCCGCCCTGCAGTGGGAGGAGACACCCCGAGTCCCTCTTCCCTTGCCCTCTTGTTCTTTGACGCCACTGTCTCATTGGTTAATAGGGCCCTCCCTGGGGTGGACACCAGGCTGATTCACCTTTCTCCCCCACTTTCGAGGCAATCACTGACTGAGCGTCATCCCCACCCTACCAGCACTGTGGGGATTCAGAGACGCCAGGCCCAGCCTGCTGGGGCAGTGAGCACCCCTCCCCGCTGTGCCCACCCCTCGGCCTCTCCACGTGGACAGCGCAGGGGTGCTGTTCTGCTTTTGCCCAACAAGTCCTGCAAATGTCTCCTTGTCTGTGCGTCATGATCCACAGAGCGGAGCTGGAGTCCTTCACTCCCCTTTGGATCCACGCTGAGGTCACGCAGGACACCCTCATGGTGACTCGAAAGACATCAGCTTGTGCCAGCTGTGAAACAGCAAGCGGTATCTCCCTGCTCCTGGGAACAGACGGCGCTGGTCAGACCTCCCCGTCGTCACTGGGCGAGCAGAGCCCGTCTGGCCTCCACGTCTGTGGCATCCACGGCCCACCCTGCCGTCAAACCGGGCGGCTCACCACAATGGCACCGCCGCTCTGGGCGGGGTGGACAGTGGATTGGGCCAGCCAGGTGTGCTGTGGCTTTGCGCTGCCGGGCTCACCGGCCTGGAGTCCCCCGGGGTGACGAGAGTGACGAGAGTGACGGTGGCTCGTGAGAGGTGGGACCTCAGAGAGCCCAGGAGGACAGCACCCTCCCCACAGGTAAGGTCCCGTCTCTTTCTAAATTCATCCCTCTATGTTCCTGCCCCACAGCTCTGTATGTGAAGGCTCAAAGACTTCATGATGCCTCTCAGTGTGCGTAAGCAACTCACATTTCCTGCAGCGAGAACACGCACATGTCCCCTGAGGGCAGGGACCGAAGCCTCCGTGCTGGCACCTCAAGTCCCAGCCCCAGGACCTCAGGCCGTGACCGTGTTCGGAGTCAGGGCCTTTGCTGAGGCCACGCAGTTCAGCTGAGGCCGCCGGGGGGCCGTGATCCCAGTGACCACGCCCTCTGAGAGGAGGGCAGGACACGGGCACACAGGGACGACCCCTGAGGATACAGGAAGGCGATGCCACCTGAGAGCCAAGGACAGTGAGAGGCCTGGGAGGGAGGCTCAGTCATGGCCTCGGCCCTGCAGCGTCAGGACAGACAGCGTCGGTGTCTTGTTGAAGCCCCCGCCAGGGCGCTTGGCTGTGCATCCCCGACCCAACACATAACGCAAACAAATTAAGAAAGTGCTTGTCCCTGGGGCCCGCCCTCCAGAGGCTGCTGCAGCGTAGGAGGGACGGAGGCTTCTGGGAGCCAGGCGCCTTCCAGGCTCGGAGAGCGGGACCAGGACAGGAAAGGCACCCGGAAGAGACTGGCCATGCTCAGAGGACCGCGGAGCAAGGGGCCCAAGGAGAGTGGGTGGCGGGCCCTGGGGAGCAGCCGTGTAGACAAGAGACTTGGGCACAGAATTCCACACACACCTCCAAAGTGGACTCCCCAAGTGTGAGTTCATGGATCCTCTCAGTGGCCTTGGTCCCTGACGAGACAGGAAACTGAGGCCCAGGCTGGTGTGCACGGGAGAGCCCTGCCCCATGGGGACCAACAAAATGGTGGCACAGGCCCGGGTCCCTCCCTTCCAGCACGACACCCCCACACAGAGGCAGGACGGTCACAGGGTGACGGGCACAATGCCAGGCTACAGTGTGGGAGCCCCTGGGGAGGGACAGCACAGGCAAGTCTTGCAATCACCTAGGATGAGGCTGCAGCCTCTGCCCACACCAGATGGGGTGTGACGTGGTGTGACGATGCCACCAGTGATGTGAAGAAATCCACGGCGAGAAGTGGAGCGGAGGGGAGGCCCCCAATCCCCTCCTCCAGGGATGGCAGGCAGTGGCTATGAGCTCACCTATGGCCTGTCATGTTCCTCCGCGGTGGCTTCAGGGTCCCTGTGAGCTCCTGGGTGACTCTGGTTCCAGAAACTGCTAGGCAGCGGGAGTCAGAGGACTTCACCCCAGGCAGGCCTTGCTGTGTTCTCACGCCCCTGCATCAAGATCCGAGCCCAGCTCCAGGGGGAGAGAGGAACACAGTGAGACAGAACCGATGTCCACTTAACTGTGTGTGTGTGAGACAGAAACAGAGAGACACAGAGAAGGACAGACAGACCGAGACCAGCATGTCCTCCCCAGTGGCAGCTGAATGAGTGACCACACTCCCACAGGCCAGGTCTAGCATGTCCCGGGGTCCCAGTGTCTTGACTGTGAGAAATCCCATTGTTTGCCTCTATAGAGTCTATGTTTAAAATAATCCACGTCCTGATAAAGTCACACTTGCTACCATTGTTTCCCCACAATGTGTTAATCAAAAATACACAGCACCTCTCCATTCGCAGTGCGTGTCCACTCCCAGACACTCGCACGTTCCAGCACAATTATCTTTTTTAAAATTTTATTTTTTATTTTTATTTTTTTTCCAGCACAATTATCTTGAGTTTGGTAAATGTTACACATTGGGTAGAGCCTGCCTGAGGCTTTTTTAAATGTCTGAATTACCCCAGGGCCCAGGACTGTCCTGGTGTACTCTATCCGGGACTGGGGAAGATGTGGGTGGGATCCTCCTCTTTTACAAAAGAGAAACTAAGACCCAAAGCGGAAATGTCCTTGTCCCAAGGTTGCAGCCTGGCACTGAGCCTTGATGCTCAGTCCCCCTGATGTCCCAATCCAGTTGCTCTGAGAGGCCTCCATGTAGCCAATGTCTGTCCCTTCCCCAACTTGCCCGAAGCCTGGACCCAGACCCTGGACTCTGGGCTTGTCAGGAAGGTCCTCCAACAAGGCCAGGGTAGAATTTAGTGTTGGAGGCAGACAGTCAGCTCCACTCAGACTCTGTTTACTGACCTGTGAAATGGGATCATAGAAAGTTCATCCTAAGGATTAGAGCCAGTACCAACAAGGGGCCTGGTGCGTGTGTGCAGTGAGTACCCAGTGCCACTGTCCTCTCATTCCTGGAAGAGAGCCAGAGTACTGTAGGCCAGAGTTTCCCCTTTTCTCCCATTTTTTAATTTAGGAGGCTGGAGAATCCCAGTTTCTTTCCCATGAGGAAAACAACAGCATTGCATGAGAAGTAACTGCAGAGTGCCAGGCTGGCCAGGCCCAGATTCTGCTGCAGCTGGGTGTGGCTGGGCCACAGAGCCTCATGCCTTGGTTTCCCTAAACACATGCAGGGTACCAGCCATCCACACCTCAGGGCCTTGCTCTGCTAGGGGACTTAACTGTGCCTCCCAGGTCTGGGCAGACCTGCTGGGTGACTGCACGGCATGGGACAGTGGGGAGGAGGTAAGCTGGTGGCTGCCATCCAAGCCCCCTGTCTGTGTTTACTCAAATGTTTGCATGCTCCTGGGCAGATCCTGCCTGCAGATCCTAATCAAACAGAGATTAGATTGTATCAGTGAGGTTCACACCAGCCACACCAAGTAAGGAGTGAGATGCCCTCAGGTCTGAATGAGGAGGCGTATTTCTATTAGTTTTAAAAAGCAAGTGTAAAACGTGCACTTACCAGTCTAACTGTTCCTACCCGCTCCAAGTCTCCCACTCTGCTAGTCCTGCTCAGCTTTATCCTTCTAGACACTCCTGGACATACAACTGTAGAGGGGCTTTTAACTCGGAAAGTGGACCAGTGGGTATTTACTGCTCTGTCTTATCAACCTTACAGCTCTTAGAAATGATGTCGTATCTAGGTACACAGAATCACCACATTAACATTTCTGAAAAACATTATCAAATGAAGGAGCCGGTCTGGCTGTTTGCAGGCCTCTGTAATCAGGGAGCACCAAGTAGCACACCCTGCGCACTGAGGATCTGTCTGCGGTCCCACGCCGGCCACGCAGGGTGAGGGCTTTAGAAGTATTGGGTTTCCAAGAACACAGCAAACCCCAGGTTCTTTTTCAGGAGTCAGGGAATTTTGAGCACAGGCACATGCACTTCTGTTTCAGCCCTGGAGTTTACGGAACAGTTTGCGCCGGGCATTCTAAATAGCGTCCGGGCGCAACCCACCCGGCTCAGGGAGTCCGGCGGGGCCGGGAGAGCAGGCGCCCGTCACAGAGGAACCACGTGCAGCAAGGGCAGGGCCGGCCGGGGGCGGCGCGGGCCGGCGGTGGGGGAGGGGCCGCCGCCGCCCCCCGCGTCGCTCCGTCCCGCGGCCCCGCGTGTCCCCGTCCCCGCGCCGGCGGAACTCGGGGCCGCGCACAGGAAGTGGCGAGGCGGCGGCGGGCGGGGCGGGCGCGGCGCCCACTGAGCCCAGCGCAGGGCCGGGCGGGACGGCGGCGGCGACGGCGGGCGGGCGCGCAGGTGAGCGGCCCGCGGTGCCTCCGTCCCCGGCCGGGCCTCCCGCCGCCCCCGGCCGCCCCACGCGTGCCCCGCTGCCCAGGCCGCGCCGCAGTGGGCCCGGGGCCGCGCGGCCGCGAGGGGACCCGCTGGAGGCTCCGGCCCGGTGGATCGGCGCGGGAGGCGCCGGGCCCGGGGGCGCCCGGCAGAGGGGGCCGGCGGCCGGGGCCGGGCGACCCTGGGGGACCGTCCCCGGGCTCCAAGGCCTAGGAGCCGCCCTGCTGATGTGGGGGTGCCGGGGACCGGACGGGCGGCTGGCTCTGGCCCAGCGTGCAGCCTGGGGCGGTTCCACTTTCTGCTTGCTCAGCTCCAGGGAGGGATGGAGAGATGGAGGGAGGGAGGGAGGCAGGGCTGCAGGTGGCCCTGCCTTGGGTCGGGGATGGGGCCGGGTGTTCGGGTGTGACTTTGGCGTGCGGACGGACCGGCGGCTGGAGAACAGCCACCCTTAGGTCAGGTGACAGGCTGGCGGGTAACCAGACACCTCCACCCCACCCCGGGACCCTGGGCAGGGCACCCCGCCTATTCAGGAGAGGCTCAGTAGCACTTAAACTATGGTCAAAAAACATGCAGATTACATTTTGTAAACTCTGGGGCAAGTTGTGTGGAATAGGAGAATGGTTTTACCAATGGCTCCTGACACTCCTCACGCACCATGTTCAAAGTCTTGTCTAAGGCTTCTTCTGCCTAGCGAATACTGAGACATTAGGCAAAGGACAAGTGTGGCTGCTGGCCGGGAGGGGACTAGAGGGAGAAGTGGCCACCCATATTACAGTTAAGTCGTCTCCTAGAGCCATGATCCCGGCTGGAGTGGCGGTGGGTCCTGGTGGGAAACGTGGTGGCCAATACAGCGAGAGCTGGATGGAGACGCCGGCCTGTTCAAACCGCAGCTAGGCGGGCTCAGACGTTCATTTAGAGGTTGCTGATCAGCGTCGGATTACAAGCTTCACAGGCTCTCAGCCGATTCTAAACACTCTCACATTTGATCCCTTCCTACTCCTCTCCTCCCTTTTTTGGATACTCACGACTTCTCGCCCACACCCTGTGAGTCTGGAGCTGGCCTGCAGCAGCCCCAGCTGTGTCCATGTGCCAGCCACCCCAGCGTCTTCTGGGTTACATTGTCTCAGATTGACAGTCACATTTCAAGGAGAAGCTGTGCTCTTGGGACCTGCTGTCTGCCCCACCTGTGTGTGGCTCTGCCTGGCGACTGCTCACCTGAGGCGCGGGGACTGGGTCACGGACAGGTGTTGGGGGGATTGTGGAAGGTGCTGTCCTCCCCCACGGGGGCTCCAGCAGGTACTCTCTCCTGTGCCCAGTCTCTGTGCCAGGGCTGAGAAGCCAGTGGGAAGCAGTCATTTTATTCTACAGATAGGAAAGGAGCGTCCTGAGAGAGAATCTGGTCCATCCAAGTTCCGTTCTGCTCCAGGGCTCCTTGGTGGCAGGTGTCAGCGTGGGTGTCGGCCCTGTGGTCCTGGGTCTCACTGTCTCCACTCTCCACTTGGGCTTTGCAGGAAAGTGTGCTGAAAAACGAGAGGTTGTTACCTGCCCAGTGTTGCGTCACACATCAGCACAGCCCTATGTGAACTAAAATCCTGGGACTTCCGTTGCGAAAAGCCCTGAACCTTATCCCTGGTCAGATTAGAGGTGGGCGGGAAATAGCACAATCCTTTCAGAAACAGAGAAAAGGGGAAACCAAAGATCAAGTGCTGTAGTTTGTTTTGTGTTGTTTTGTTTTGCTTGGCGGGAGGGTGGCATTAACTGGTCTAATCCCATTCACCCCTGACTAGCTGGCTAACCAGTTCAATCCTGTTTACCCCAGACAAGTTAGTGCTTGTTTCCTTTGCCCCAGAAATTAGCTTGTCTGCTCACCCTGTCACTGACTGGTGGTCTTGGTTAGGTTCTGCAGCCTTTAACACACTGAATGTCGACCCCTGTCACCACCCCAAGTCACCTCTGGCCAAGCGGCGGCCCTCTCTGGCCTTGTCGAAACCTCTGTGATTTCCTGGATATTTACAGAGTGGGGCACTGGCCATGAGAGGCCACATGTGGCCTCTCCCTGTGTGGCCCTCTCGTGGAGAGTTTTTTGTAAGGCTGGACTGATTTCGTAAACATTGCTCAGAAACTTCATGAGGTTTTACTCTTGGTTAACTGAAGAATGTTGGAGTTTAAATGAGCCGTTTCAAATTGTGGGGCAAAATGGCTAGGACTGTCCGTCATTCCTTAGACCGCTTCCTCAGAACTTAGGGATCAATTCTGAGTTATTTTGCAGTGCTGCATTTCGGTCAAAAGCGGTCGAGGTTTATCTTCGGACAGCCCTTCGCTAAACCGCCGTGTTCATTATCGCCGTCAAACCCAGTGCGGAGCCCACACTGGTAACCCGGCACATCTGGGTTTAGTTTGGGGACAGAGAAGGAGGTTGGTTGTGACAGCATGTGGTGGTGGCTTGTCTTGTAGAGCTGGGCCCATGAGCGCTGGCCCCATTGCCATAGTGTCCCCGTGCGTGGATGGGGGCTTCGGTGTGAGTGGCGGGGAGTCAGCAGCTGGGAGCCACGTGAGTGTTCTTCACGATGTGACACAGAAGTCTTACTCCTGGCTGGGTGCTTCGTGGCACTTGGGGCATGAAGCTGAAGCTGCGTGCTTCTGAGGGGAGCCGTGTGTCATGAATGGCAATCATCTGGATACTTTCTTTTCTTTCTTTGCTTTTCTTCTTCTTCTTTTTTTTTTTTTTTTTGAGACAGGGTCTCGCTATGTAGTTCAGTCTGGCCTTAAACTCACTGTGGAGACCAGGCTGGCCTGTAACTTGCAGTGATCCGCCTGCCTCAGCCTTCGGAGCTGGATTCCTTTTTGAAAGCATATGCAGAAGGAAATCCATATCAAATGAGCTGTCTTGATGGCCTCGGCAGGGGTGCTTCTGCCTTGCTCTGTGCCCAGGTGCTGTCTCCCTGTTGTGACCCGCCTGGGGAATGTGTGGGGCACTGTGCGGGGCTCCCTGCTCTTCCTCGAGCCCTCTTGCTGACCTTCAACATTTTCCAAGCCTGCAGTGACTGTAAGTTGCCCTGCTTTATAACCCAGGCTTTACTTACCGTCTGTAATAACAGCTTTGATGACTGCACCCCAGCAGTATCTTATATGCCCATTATTTTAAGTCGCAAAGCTGCCCTATAAGGAGAGTGGCTCACCCTACTATACGGATGGAGAGATGGAGGCAGGAAGGCTTGCAGGGCCACCCAGCTCGGTGGATCTTTTTTGGGGGTGTGGGAGGTACATCCCCAGCCCTGTTTTACTTTTTTATTTTGAGACATGGTCTTTGCCCAGGCTGGGCTCAAACTTGTGATCCTCCTGCCTCTGCCTCCCAGAGTGCTGCGATCACAGGTGTGGTCCACCTCAGGCTTTCTGTTGACTCTTTATACAAAGTGTGTGTCGATGGAGGGAGGTTTTCCATAGATTGATTTCTGATTAGGTCATTGTCCTCATCTAATTGAAGTGATTGACTGAGTGACAAATGTTGTTTTTATTAGGGAAATGCATACACTGTAGATGCAGGGAGAGCTGTACACCTTGCAGAGTGCAGCTTTACAGCCAGGAATTTTTTTCAAAATGCTCCAGAAGTCAGATTATGAAGTGAAGCCCGCCTTAGTGTGGAGGATGTGGGAAGCAGGTACCAAGGTGAAGTTCAAAGTGCAAAGGTTAAAGGGAGGATGTGAGCAGGAGACAGGCGGAGGGAGCGGGTGTGGAGGAGCCCTGGAGGAGTGGGGACCAGGGAGGCCTGGGGGGAGGGTCCCGCGTGGGGACGAGAGTCTTAGCCTGGCCAGCCTGTGCAGAGCCCTGGGGCCAGCTTGTGCCCAGAGGGACCCCGTGTCCCTGAGGACCTGCCCTGCACGAGAGCCCTCCGAGCTGCTCACCAGACCAGCCTGCTGTCAGCCGCAGGGTCCCTGGGTGTCCCCCGCCAGGCTGCAACTAATCTCCCAGTTCACATGTCACCTCACGGCCAGCCTCAGAGCGCGCAGTGTAGACAGCCGACAGCCAGTCTCAGTGGTGCCCGTGGCATCCGGGTTTTGTTCATGGGCACCTGACCTGCAGCTTGCAAGGAGTGAAGAGGGATTATGTCGGGTTGCACATGCAGTGTGTAGCATAATTAACATATATAAGTAACAAACTTTCTTTTTCCTTTTTTTTTCTCTTTTGGTTTTTTGAGAGAGGGTCTCAGGCTGGCCTCTGTAGCCCAGGCTGGCCTCGAACTCACAGTGATCCTCCTGCCTCAGCCTGTGAAGTGCTGGGATGACAGGTGTGAGTCATCACGCCTGGCAAAATGTTCTTGAACATTTTAAAAAATATATAACATTACAAAAAAGAGAGAGGGCAAGCGGCCCACAGGTCGGAGGCCCGTAGGGTTTCGGTGACCTCCGGGTGGCAGTGGCGCTAGCACGGCCTCCGGGGGCTGCTCTCAGGCCGAGGCTGGGGACAGCGTGGCTGTGTTTGGCTGTTGCGGCCCCCCCCCGTGCCTCCCCAACCCCGCTGCCACGCCTCTCCTTTTCTCCTCTGAAGGTCACCGCTGCATTGCTTGTGAAGTATCCTTTTGGTGAACGGGGTTATGTGACCTGTAAGGACAGCATGGGACAGAGTGAGGCAGGAGAAGGAAGTGATTATGTGGGCCAGGCTGGGGACCTGGGGGCACTGGGGGCTCCTCTCAGGGCCGCCTACCTGGCCGCCACCCCGCACCTCTGCTGGGCCTGACAGGTGGGCCCAGGGCCAGCGCTGTGTGTGCCTGATCTCAGAGAAGCCAGAGGCTGTTTTTTTTGTTTTGTTTTGTTTTTTTGTTTTTTTTGCATTTTATTCTTTTTAACATCCTGTAGGGGCCAAATTAAAAATGCTGCTGCCCCCAGCTTCTCCCCTGGGGGTGCCATTGCCGTGACTTCTGGTGCACAGTATTTGTTTATTTCTTGAGTGAAGTGATGGAGCTGATTGAGGACAAAACAGGCACCTCCAAGATGCACACAAGAGAAGTGAGAAACGAATGGGGAAACCCCGAGGTGTTGCATCGTGCGGGTGAAGCCGAAGGAGCGCCCCTGGGGATGGCTGCAGGACAGAAGATGGGATAGAGAGCAAGCACCAGTTGGGAGACCAGTGGCTTCAACACCTCTGAGTGCCTGTAGGGAAGCCCAACAAGTCCTTCTGTCGAGCAAGTCCGGTCTCGGTGTGCATGTGTGCACAGCCCTCTGGCCCCACTGTTCCCACCTGCGCTGGGCCATGCGCAGACCCACCCCACCAGGATGCCTAGGCCCACCCAAGGGTGCCCCGACACGGGTCCCTACTCATTTTCCCCGGGGGAGCGACTCCCCTTGCCGAGGGAGTTGAGGGTCTCGTCTGCTTCCAGGCCACTCGTGCTCTCCACTGTGCCATGTGGGTCTCGGCGCTCGTGTTTGTCTGGTGGGCTGAGGCTGTCCCCTGCCTGTGCCGTGTGTGGCTCTCTGTCCTGTGCTTTGTCAGGTCCTCAGGGTCTCTGTCTTGTGTTGTTACGGATTTATCCGGTGCCTTCTCCTTGCTGGGTCTTGTCTTTTTACTTAGTTTTATTTCGATGCACAGACGTTTTTGATTTAATGTAGAGTTTACCAGCCCCTCGAGTGGTGCTCAGGAAGGAAGCCCCGCCCGCCCCAGGGCCACAGTGCGTTCTGTGTCCTTGCGGATGTCTGTAGTCTGCTTCCTGAAGGTTGAGCCCTGGGTGGCTGCAGACTCGACCACGCGGGTCTTGGTCTGCGTCCTCCGAGGGTGCCTTACACCCCACCTGCCATCTTGTACTCCAGGCTCCCATTTATGCCGAGGCTGCTTTATTATTCTTGCTGTTTTTTCAAATAGTGTGTTTGAATTAACTTTTAAAATTGTCAGCAGGGTCTGGTGGAGGTGCAGTGAGGCGGCCCTGTCCGGTCCTGGGGTTGGCACCAGCGCAGTGGCTGCTTGGTTCCGAGTCCTTGTGGTCCCTCCTCAGAACTCAGGAGGCCATATCGAAAATGCAGAGAAACTGAAGGAAAGATGAGGAGGTGAAAGATGGTTTACCTTCCTGAGACACAGATGTAAAACCACAGGCGAGGCTGGCCACCTCCCCTGTGCCCACGGGCTGGCGACACGTGGTCTGGGGACTGCTGTGTCCCGCAGCGGAAAAGAGGGAAGCAGCTGTAGTCATGCTGTGAGTGTCAGCATGTGACACCGAGGAAAAGGAGGAGTGGGGCCAGTGTGCACTGCGGTGCGGGACAGCTGAGCCGGCCCGCGCATGTTGTACCCACCACAAGTCAGAAGAAGAGGTGGAGAGAAGAGTTCAGGTGTGGAAGACGGAAGACGGGCAGAGTGGCCCAGTGTTCGTGTGACCAGAAACCCAGCGCACCTGAGTAAAACCCCCCGCCGCGGCGCCATGCCTAGGACACGTGCGGGGGAGGTTGGCTGAGCCCTGCAGACGGTGACCAGAGGGCGGCAGGGTGGTGGTCAACCACGAGGGACAGGGCAGCGGGTGGTCTGCGACTCTCCTCTGGTCCCCACACTCCGCCCTTCCAGGCGCGGCCAAGGCGCAGGCAGGAGGCAGGGAGGGAGCCCACACACGCGAGGGCACGCAGCAGTGACACGAGCTCATCGTCTCTCGCGGCCTCCTTCCGGGTGACGGTTCATTGCTTTTGCCACACGCTTTCTCTTGGAAGAGTTGCCGGGCCCAGCCACCTCGGGAGGAGAAGAGGATGGGCTGGGGACCGGGACTCGGGACCCTGGTGCCGCCTGATGCTGTCCAGCGCCCTCCCTGTTCCATGACAGCCGTCAGCCTCCTGGCACAAAGCCAAGACATGCTCTGAAGGGTTATGTCTCTGGCGGGGGTGCCGTCCCTTCCTTTCCTGGGTCCCCTCTGCAGCGTTTATGCATCTTGCCGCTGTCACGGTGGGCCAGCCGCAGTTTTCCTGATCGTCCCTGTTTCCCACACCCTTAATTCCCGCCCTCCCCGCCTTCCTTCTGCCCCCGCGGGTTAACGCTGCCGCCCTCCTGGTTCTTGAGGGGAAAGCTTAGCTTGATTTTCTCTGAGCCGTTTCTGGACCTCCAGGGGACGGGTGGCCTCCGCCCTGCTCTGAGTGTACTGATCGTGCTGGGGTGTGGCTCTGGGCACCGGGTCCATGCATCGTGCTCTCTGCTTTAGCCCTCCGTGGCCTGCGAGCTCTGGGGAGCCGCTCTGGTTCCCCTCCTGCTCCTGACCCGGCCCGAGCCTCGCGGCAGGGCGCGGGACGCTGGGCACCGTGCGGCGCTGGCTCGACGTCCCTGCTGCGCGGCCTCTTTGCCCCTGTCCTGCTCGGGCTTCCTCGTGCCCCGGGGAGTTCGCGTGCTGTCGCTGCCCTGGAGCTCCGGCTGTCAGGCCGTCCGTCTGGCCCCTTGCTCGGCTTCCCCGCCGTGTCCAGCCTCTCGTGGGGCTCACATTTCCCAACATTTCTCAGGCTTTTCCCGCTGCGTCCTGAGTTAGCTCTGCAGCTCTGTCTGAACTGCCGTTTGCCCTGTTCCTTGAGACACTTTTCTTCTCTGTGATGATGTTTTTCATTCCTAGTTCTCCTTGGCTCTTCCCAAATCTGCTTTTCCTTCTGGTTGGTACTTTTTTCCTATTTCTGTTTCCATCGCCTCTGTTCTCTGTAAACATAATTATTTTATATGCTGCATCTAATAATATTAAAATATCACCACAAATAATACCAACTATGACCCTAGATTTATTTATTTACTTTGGTTTTCTTTTGAGACAGAGTCTCACTATGTAGTCCACACTATCTTTGAACTCAAGGCTGGCCTTGAACTCACTGTGATCCTCCTGCCTCAGCCTCCCAAGTGCTGGGATTACAGGCATATGACACCACACTTTTTTTTTTGGTTTTGTTTTTGTTTTTTTTTTTGCTGCTGGGGATTGAACTCGGGGCCTGCTGTTTGCAAGGCAAGCACTCTAACCTTAAGCTCTACCTGAGCTAAATCCCCAGCCCAACACCACACTTTGATTTTTCATTTTATTGTGTTTTTTGGTTATAGGGATTGAACGCAGGACCTGCGGTGCTAAGCGAGTGTTCTTCCTTTGAACTCCACTCCCACCCTGGCAGTGTGAATTTCCTCAGGGTCGGCTCCCAGCACCCACCCTGCCACCTCTTGCTTGGTTCCGGCACTGTGCAGTTTGGATCCTGGGCCTCTGTCTAGTGTGTGTCCATAGACTCTCATGAGGCTCAGCACAAGGTCTGGGGTGGCTCTCAGTGGTCACTGCCTTGGTACAGGTTGGTGACAGCTCAAGGACTGTGGCAGGCTCTGGTGTGAACCTAGTGTGGCAGCATAGTGGCACTGTCCGGGTGGCTATACCTGGTGTGGAGTGGCCCTGTGAAGGGGCAGTGTGGGGATGTGGCTCCTCCTAGCACATCACCAGCAGGGCTGTGGTCCGGTGGGGTGCAGTTGCAGAGTGTGACGTCTGTTTTGTCCCTCGGCTTAACTTTCCGTCGGCTTCCCATCGCCTCAGTGACTGCTGTGCCGGTGGCTTCCTCCAGGTCCCCTGTATGGCAGCCGAGGAGCCACCACACTATGCTGTGCCTGGCACAGGCTGTGCCTGGTGGTTGGTAGAGCGTGGCTTTAAGGAGCGCCACATCTCCAGGGTAGAAGTCAAATGTAAAGGGAAGGTCGTGAATGTGGAATGGGGGTGACGTCTCCACTCAGGCCCCTGCCATCTGTTCTTCCAGGTCCCACAAACCCTGTTCTCCATCTTTTCCTCCACTGTGTCTGGGTCATGTTGGACTCCTTCCTCCATCCTTTGGCTCCCAGAACCTCCCTGACTCTGCCTCCTTTGTGCTGTGTGCACCACACTGTTCGCCTGCCTCATCTGCGTCCCTGTTCCTGGGAGTGGCCGGGCAGCGTGATTCTCCCAGTGCCCCCACCCCGAGGCTCAGCAGGTGGTGTCACCTCCACAGACCTGGCACCTGTGTCGCCATGCCAAGTCCTGGGCCGGCTCTGTGGCTTTGGCGCCTCGGGGCCACACCGTTGTTCCTGCGTACGGGCAGGTTTCCGAGGGCTTCCTGGGGTGGGGGGAGCTCGCCCCCAAGTCCCTGCAGAGCCGGGAAGGGCCTGGGCGCCCTGGCTCAGCGTCTCTGTGGGCTCCGAGGGCTCCTGCTCTCCTGCCCGGGAAGGGGGCTCAGGCTGTGCCAGCCTCCCGGAAACTCCAGATGCAGCAGCCAGGTCATCCACCGGCAGGTTTGTCTAACGTGGCTTTGCAGTATCCTAGTCCCTTTACATACGCTGGGCAGAAATCAGCAGAGAGATGGTGCAGGGTGGCCGCTGCCACCAAGGGACGTCATTTTGAGCCGAATGGGGCGCGTGGGACAAGTGGCACTGTGCTAACTGCGCAGCAAGGAAGGGCCGTCCAGGGCTGGCAGCTGGTCAGAGTTCCTCCTTCCTACAAGCGAGACAGGAGAGAGACAGTGACAGGATGTAAACACAGAGCCTTTCAGGAAGAAAAGAAAGTTGGAAAGGAAACGGGAGTTACTAGTTGCTTTTACTCTTCATTTTTCTTTTTTGTTTCGTTTCGCTTTGTTTTGCAGTGCTGGGAATCAAACCCAGGGCCTGGTACGCGCCAGGCGAGTGCTGTACCACTGAGCCACGTGCACCCCTGTCGTGTTTATCCAGAGAGGGTCACTTTCTCCTTCCGAATTTTGTGGAAGAAAAAAATTGGAAGAGTATAATAACTTTATCATAATTCTTATTCTGTGCCTTGTGATTATATTGTATTTTCAGGAATGGGCCACTTTTCTTTTCAGTTAAAAACTATTCTGGCTGGCTATGATGGCTCATGCCTATAATTATGGAATTCTGGGAGGCTGAGGCAGGAGGATTGCAACTTTGAGCCCAGCCTGAGCAACTCAGTGACTTAGTGAGACTGTCTCAATAAAACAGCTGGGGATGTAGTTCAGTGTGAAGGCTGTAAGCTTGGTCCTCAATACTGAACAACAGTAACAGCGACAAGAAGACAAACTCTAGAGCATGAAAAGGCACAAGCAGAACCTCGGGCCTCTCAGCCACGCTCCGGAGAACTGACGGTTAGAGATGTGTTTGACGCCAAAGGACATCAGAAGCTAAAAACATCCGAAGTTCATGTGTCAGGGAAAGGAAAGTTCGCGTTGCTGCCAGCAGAGGAGGTGCGGGACCTCAGCCTGGCTGTCGCTGCAGATGCCCGAGCCCTGGCCCCCGGGCCCCAGGAGCAGGGCTGGGCAGCATACACCCACCTCCGAGGCTCAGTCCGAAGAAGGGATGCGGTGATCTCATCAGGATTCTATTACGCTGGTTGTGTTAAAATGATAATAGTTTGGATATATTGGGTTGAAGAAAATGTGTTATTATTTTCACCTGTTTCCTTTTGGAGGGGTGCTGGGGATTGAACCCGCCTGCCAAGCAGTTCTCTGCCATGGAGCCGCAGCCCAGGCCTCTTCCACCTCCCGACAGGACCCCAGAAATTTAAAGTCGCAGCTGTGGCTTGTGTGTCTTCCTCCTGCTGGGGCTGGGCAGAGTGTGAGTCGCTTCCTCAAGGTGATCCTCTGGCCAAGGAGATCCCACGCCTCGGTCCCTGCTACCTGCCGGGGTCCTCAAGCCTGCGGACGGGGCTCCTGCAGGGAACAGCTTAGGCAGTTGAGGCACCCACTCTGAGTGTTTCGTGTTGTTGCTGATAAATGCTTTCCTGATGTCCACCGGACGGTGCGGAAATTGATTTCATAGGCTGTCTGCACCATTCTGGGATGGCACACATGTCCATCTGCAGACACCTGGGCACGTCTATGCTGCCAGCTTCAGCTGTGTGGAGAAACAGTGGTAGTGGCAGCCAGTCCCACGCTGGGTGGCCAGGGCGGCTCGTCTTCCCCCTGGCAAGTGTTATGGGCACTGCGATGCTGGAGACCTGTGTCCGAAACTGGACCTGGTGTTGCCATCCGGGCAGGCTGGGTCTGGGGACCTACAGGGTGCCCCACTGTGCAGCGGCCCCTCCACCAGCATCCGAATGGCTCTGGGGGGCCAGGGCCCCACATCTCCTGGGGCTGTTGGTGCCATGGTCGGTGGTGGCACATCGTACCCTGGTGCCTTGTGGGAGGTAGTACCCAGCCCTATCCTGGCTGGCCATGGGGCAGGCCCAGTGCCATTGCCTCGCCCATGTCCTCCGGGCCACTTGTGCAGTACCAAGCTCCTAGTGCCCAGATTAGACCAAGTGCCAGGCTGCAGGTGGGCCCTGTGGGGTGGCCCTGGCCCAGTGTCCACCTCTGCACCCAACCCCTGATGGTGGGAAAGAGCCAGCTTCCTCGCCCTTTATTTGTGAATTTCCTGGGGCACAGAAACATAAGGGGACAGACATCGGGCACTAACATGTCGTGAAGCTGTGACACTAATGGCTGCTGTCCCTTGTCCCCTCCTGGTGGGACGCTGGTTTGACCAGCTCTGGAGATACCATTTCCTGTGCCAGGAGACACCTTGCTGGCTGGTGACCTTGGAGACCCCAGAGCAGTGAGGCCAAGGCCGTGGCCTCCTCGGGGCAGGGGGACAAGAGGCTGCAGCCTCAGTCAGCGAGATGCAGGTGAAGAAGCGGACTTCACCCCATCCCGTGCCTGCCCCCCCACCTTCCCCTCCCTACATGGTGGGTCTCAGTGGCAGAGGCTGGGCACCCATAAACAAGCTCGTTTTGCTAAGTTTGCTGAGTTTCCTAGGTGCTTTTGATGGACACACCGGCGTCCGTCCTCAGCTGGAGATGGTACCTAAGCTGGAGTGGGTGCCCGATTGCCTCCCTAACCTGAGGAACCCGGCCAGCAGCCCGTGTTGCCTGGGCCGGGCCCCTCCTGTTCCTTCTGGCAAGCCTGGTGTTGGGACAGTCGGGTGGTGTCTGTGGCGCATGGGGGATGCTGTCTGCATTTGTCTTGCATGAATGGAGGGGACGCAGCACCCAGCACACATTTGGTCCTTGTGGAGCAGTGTGCTTCCTGGACTCTGCCGCTGGCTTCCCTCTCGCCTTCCTTGTTGGGTTAGCAGTGGCAGCTCCTTGTCCTTGAAAGCTACAACACCTGTCCCTACAGTCTGAGATAAAGTTGTCCTGCCACTGCCCTGTGGCTTGGAGGGCTTGTGATCGACTGTGTGGCTCACGTGACCCATGTGGCTGACATCTTCACGGTCTTCCCTGCCACGGTGGGTGGGGTGCCAGGTGTGAGCCTGGTTCCAGTGCAGTTTGCTTGCCAGCAGCGCGGGCATTTCTGGGACACTCGGGGACAATGCTGATGGGCTGTTTAAGGGTATAGGGACCAGCCCACGTGCTGATCTTCCTGTGGTTAAGAGCAGCAGCACCGTTGGGAGCTGCAGGGCACCGGGCCATGAGGTATGGGGGTCTGGAGGGGTCTTGCACACATGTAGACACATGCACATGTGTTAATCTACATGTCCACACCCAGACTCTCCTGGTACTGTTATTCCAACCCCTCCTTACAGTGTTCATGTAGAAAGTTGGAGAAAGGTTTGGACGCTTCCAGCCTCTGGTTTCTCTGCGCCTGGTGCTCGTGGGGCTGGCCGGCTGTGGAGTGTGTTCCTCTAGCCGCAGTCCGGGCGCTGCTCTGGCCAGTATCTGCGCGATCTGATCTCCACCTGTGTTGGAGACAAAGTGTATCCATGGCGCTTGGTGTTTCCGCGGCTCCTGGGCCCAGCTGTATTCTGCGTGCTGAGGACAGACACAGGGCGTCGTGCATGCGGGACGCTCTACCACTGAGCTGTAGCCCTGGCCCTAAACTTTCTGATTATTTCAAACACTTGTCTGTAGGTTATTTTGGTTTATTTATTTATTCTTTTAACTTTAGGTGCTCTGATACGCAGCCAGGTCCTCTGTTCTCAGTCCGTGTTTCTTCCTTTTTCTTACCCTCCTGTGCTGGCTGGTGTCCCCAGAGCTCAGGGGCCACGGGGGTCCTGGCCACAGGAGCTTTCCTCGAGTCACTGCTGGGGGTGACGGCCATCGGAGGTTCGGTCTGTGTGCTCGGGACTCGGCGCCCGGCTTGGCGCTGCTGGTGGAAGCTTATGAGGGCCGAGAGGGAGGTTGGCCGACAGGGCACTTCCCGGGGGACTGTGAGGCCACGCGGTGAGCAGTCTCGCCCTGCTGCGGTGTGTTGGATGCTCCATGCCCGAAGGCAGCAGGGCCCCGACCCTGTGAGCTCTGGAACCTCGAGCCAAGGGCACCGGTGACAGGGCACGAGCCGGGTAGCACCGTTTGGATATTCTTTGAGTCCAGAAAGCTTCCTCCGTGCTCCTTTGCCAGAAAGGTCCAACTTACTGTGTTTTCTTAATCCTGGTCCACGTCATTGTGAGCAGAACTGCCACTCAGAGCGACAGGCTGGCTTCCACCTTTCGCTCTGCCGGGGACAGTGGTGCCTCGGTGCCCATCGTGGCTTGTTTCCAGGGGGTGATGACTCTAAAAACAGTGAGTGCCCAGCAGACCGTGTTGGCTAGAGAGGGAGCAGGGGGAGTCATGGGCAGCGACACACGGGTGCTAGCTGGGGCGTTGAGCACCAAGCCGACGGTGCGTCTGGGGCAAAATGTTGTCAGGATGCATGGAGCACAGATTCAGTGAGTTTCCAAGCAGTCGTGTGCCGAGGTGCAGCTGCGCCGCTCGGCACCCTCGCGTTCCTGGCCGGCCGCGGTGCCAGTTGAGGCCACGCGGGCTGGCAGACGGGCTTCCTTCCTTCGTCCTGTTTCCGAGAGGGCTCTGCTCTGCCGTCTCTGAGCCAACCTGGCTGAAGCTGCTCTTCGCCACGGCGGTTTCCTCCTTGGCAGTGGGCGTTTGTCTCCCACTTGGGTTTTGCGGTGGTTCGGGGTTTCTGTCTTCTGGAGCGTATTTTCATCTGTTATTTTTTCCAGGAATTTCTCCTGTACCCCACTCTCAGGTTTTTACCGTAAAATGGCCGTGGTGCTCTCTTGTCCCTACGGCCTGTGGCCCTGTCCCCACTCCTAACCGCGTCTGTGCCTCCTCCCTCTTTATCTTGCTCTTGCATGACAAAATACTGTTGGTTTTATTGATCTTCTCTAAGAATCAACTTTGGGGCCTTTTCTTGGACTTGTATTTCCTCACTTCATGTTAAATTTATTTTTTGCTTTCATTTTTCTTTTTTTTTTTTTTTAAACAAGATCATACTCTATAGCCCAGGCTGGCCTCGAACTCATTGCTTCCTCCTGTCTCAGCCTCCTGAGTGCTGGGATTACAGGCGTAAGTCATTACGCCTGGCACTTTCCTAGCTTTTTGAGATATATTTTGTCGTCTGTTTCAGCCTTTTAAAAATCTCTAATGCACTGAGTCCTTCCCTTTAAGAGCTAATTTGGCTGAAGCTGTAAGTAGTGATATGAAATATTTTTGTTACTGTTCTATTCATATATTAGATTTTGACTTAATTTTTGATGGCTGGATTTTGTAAATATCTTTTTGTTCTTTTTAGCTTGCCATCCATTGGGCTTGGAGGATCCCCTCACACACACAGACACACATGAGGGTTTCTGTCTCTTGAAACACTAGAGACAGAATTTGGCAGCATGGTAGCTAATGCTCGCCAGTGTCCAGCTCTTCTGTCATCTCTGGTGGGACAGCCGGCACTGCAGATCTGTGTATTTCTCATGTGCCGGCCCTCAGCGTGCGAGCTGCCAGTTGTAGAATTCTAGGTGTTCTTTCTGCCTGCTCACGACAGCATGCCAGCCTGTGTAGACATCCCTGTCAGGTTCCTCTCCTGGGAAGTAGGCGATCTGCTCAATAGCTCTGGCTGCTTTTATGATCAAGATTTGAAACTCTTTGCTTCAAAGGGCCCCATCAGAACGGCAGGAAGACACCCACAGGATGGGGAGATGGCAGAGCTTCGGGCATGGAGCTTCGGAGTACCCAAAGTCTCCTGCAAGCTTGTGCTATTGGTGACCGCCAGCGATGCCCTTGCCCCGGGGTTCCACAGGAGGGTGAGGTGCTGCCGGCCCCTGGCTGGCACCATGGACAGCTCCTGCTGGGTCCTGAGAGGCTCTGTGCTGTACTGCCCCCGGACAGTCACCGTCCTTCCGTAGGACCCCTTGAGTCTCTGCTCACAGATGCTTCCACCGTGGAGCAGGCTCAGAGTCGAGCGAAGTGACTTGGAGGGGAGGCCACTGGTGATGGAATGCTGGTGACGTGCTTGGCCTCACGAGGACACTGGAGAGAGAGGACACGGGCAGGGAAGGGCCTGGTGTGGCGCTGCGTGGCCTTCGCACGTTGACAGCAGGTTCTGGACTAATGCACAGGCAGGCACCCTCCTGCCGCCTCTCTCCCGGGGTAGAGTGGTGCTTCTAATGAGAGCTTGCACAGAGTGCCGAGTATCGCGAGCAGGAAGTGAGGGGCAGAGGCTTCTGCTCCTCCTGGGCCGAGGACCTGGGGGCTCCGGGTCAGTGCAGCTCACAGGGGACCCCCGCAGGCCCAGCAGAGAGGCCTGCTTCTGCTGGGTGGAAACTTGAGTTCAAAATACACGATTCTGTCTCCCTCCCGCCTGTCTTCGCTGCCTGCCTCTGCATCCAGGAAGCCACATGTGAGGCCGCCACGCTACAGGGTTCAGACCCTGACACGGCACGCACGCCACCTGTGCGGCTTCAGCTGAGGTGCAGAGGCGGCGTAAGGCGGCGTAAGGAGACGGTGGGCCCAGGGTTGGTGGAGGAGGGTGTGGAGAACGGGAGCTTTGAAGAAAGTGGCCTGGGCTGGAGGTCAGGGCCAAAGCGCCACGGAGTGGAGGGCTGCGGTGGGACAGGCAAGACACCACTGAGGTGCATGCAGGGCAGGGCAGCTGTGTCCGCAGCAGGCAGGGCAGGAACTGCACGGCCGCCCCGAAGATACGGCCTCAGCCTGAGACACGAGCCACTGGGACATGCGCCGCAGAGCCAGGCTGCAAGCCTGGAAGGAACCAGGCTGATGCTCAGCCGGCGGCCGCCTGGCGGAGCCCCATTGCATTGCATCGCAGATTTGCCGCCAGTCCAGAACCCAGCAGCTGGCCAAAGAGGACTTCAGAAGAGACCATTGTTAGAGGAAGACCTCAGTGAAGTGCTGTGTGCTTATCATCCAAGCACTGAGGATGCTGAGGCAGGAGGAGCTCTGAATTTGAGGCCAGCCTGGGCCACCCTACACCCCCCAATTCACAGACAAGGATGTTCAGTGGGTCATGCATGTGTGCTCCTGTGTTCAAAAGCAGAGAAAATGTGAACAAAACGAAGAGAAATAGAAGATACGGAAAAAGACCCAAATCTAGAGATGGGAAATAGGCTGGACGGGACTAACAGGCAGGCTGACATCGCCGGAGAAGAGGGCAATGTACTTGAAGATGCATGCCTTAGCTCTTTAGCACTGTGACAAAATACCCAAGAATAGAGGCTGAGAGGAGACGAGGTTTGCTTTGGCTCACGGTCTGCCAGTTGAGGCAGCAACAGGTGGGAGGGTGTGGGAAGCAGGGACGGAGAGCCCAAGAGGAAGGGCAGGGACGACCTCTGGTGTCTTGGCTCCCTTTTTTGGCAGCCTTGTCAGGCATGGAAGTAACATCCCCAGAAGGGCCTGGGTGGGCCGTGACCCTGGTGTTTGCTTGAGTTGGTGCTCTTCCGTTACTGGGGAGGGAAGGTGGAGGCGTGACTCGGTTTCCCTAGCATGCGGCCGTCCCGATGTTCAGGGCCCTGCTCCTGACTGGTTCCATGGACATCTTCCTGCAGACACAGCTCATGATCATGTCTCTCCTTCCAGGCCTTTCCGGTCAGACGCCTCTGAGGACAGCCTGTGCCCGCCCTGCTGACCCTGGGCCTTGGTGAGTGATGCACGTGTCCCGCAATATGTGTCTGGTGCAGCCCGGGTGTGGGGTGGCCCTGGAGCCTCTGTCTGCTACAGAGAGACCAGAGGTATCGTGGTTCTGACATGCGATAGAGCCTGGGTCATACTGGCGAAAGGACAGAGCCTGTCCTAGTAAGGGACCTCTGGGCGTGGCATCTCTCCAGCTCCTATGGTTCTCCTTGGGGATGGCACCTTGTCCCCACGCCTGCTGCTGTGAGGGGCTTGAGTCACGGTGGTCAGGCTGGGGCCCAGCGTCTTCTGCCTTCCTTCTTGGACCTGGGAGACCCGCGCCCCACTGTCTGTGGGCTCAGCCTTGGCCCCTAACCTTGTGAGTCTGGCAGCGACCAGGGAATGCTGGGAAGCACGGTTGGGATGAACAGACCTGGTCAGGGTTGGTGCACCCCACCCCAACCTTCATTTGTCTGGTTTGCAGCTGTGGCTACCACTCGTTGCCATCACGTAACTGACGTGGCCTGAGCACTGAGATGCCTCCTTTGTTTCCGAACTTCGAGGACTTGGTCGAGTGTCCCTTTGGAATGACTTTATTACGGCTGTTTATTTTCATGACTGATGATGTCAGTGACCGCATGGCGATTCTTGGCTGCCTGGCACCCCAGGCACCTCATCCCCAGCATTCTCAGTCAACATCCCTTTGCTGCTTTCACTCCTTGTTGAGTTGATATTTTTGCTATTTCAGTTGTGCAAGCTATTGATACTGTGTTGTAAGCGGAACACATTGTATCCTAAAGTGGGGCTCACCGCTACTTTGTTTCTTTTGACTTAAAAAATGAGTTACCTGCCAGTCCTCATCTGGTCGCAGGGCCCAGCACGAGGCCATGAGGTGGCCAGCAGGTCAGCACGGCCTCTGAGGCTGGCAGTGCCGGGGACAGAGGCCTGTGGTAAAGTGGGGGGTCGGCTGGAGACCAGCAGAGCTGGGCAAGAGGGGCCTGGAGAGGACAGAGGTACAGGGCAGGTTGGTGCCTTCCTTTCTGGGAGCGAGACTTGAGTTTCTGACAGTTGAGGGCTAAGAGCAGGAAGAAGAGCAGCAGGTTGGGAACACTGTTCTTGTTAGGTCAACAGAGCTGCAGGGCGGCTCCAAGCTGGGTGGACGCGGGGTCGAGAAGACCAACTCACTGTTCAGATGGAGTGGCTCCTGGTCAGCTCTGCACGACCTCGTGCTTTTCTTGTGTGGTGCGGGAGGAGAGCCCGCGGCCTCCCACCTGCTAATGTGTTGTTACTGGCCTACAGCCCCAGCCCCAACTCAGCCCTTTTTAAAATTTTATTATTATGTTTTGTTTTGTTTTTTTGAGACAGGGTCTCGCTATGCAGTTCAGGCTGGCCTTGAACTCACTGTGTAGCCCAGGCTGGCCTCAAACTTGCAGTGATCCTCTTGCCTCCACCACTCCTGGCAGCACGTTTAAAACACAGGAAAGAGCTGTGTGGTGATGCATGGAGGCAGCTGAGCTAGGATCACCATGAGTTCAAGGCCAGTCCAAATTACACAGTGAGATGCTGATTCAAAAAGCCAAACAAGGGCTGGGGATTTAGCTCAGTGGTTAGAGTATTTATCTTGCAAGCACAAGGCCCTGAATTCGAAAAAAAAACAAAAAAGCCAAACAAACCAACAAGGCAAGAAAGATCAGGCTAGTCAGTGCCACAGCTCACAGCAGCTGGTTGTCACTGATACTGAAGTTCACAGCAACATCTTTGTTTCTGGCTTGAGCGTGCACCTCCTGAGGCCACCCAGATAGAAACGCTGGGAGAAGAGCATGCCCCTGGGGGGCCCAGGGACACGCCCAGTCGGAGAGGATGACCTGGCGTTTGGAGCCTAAATTATGCTGAGGAACTGCCGCGTGCGGTGGCTGGGGTCTCGGCGAATTTCTCAAAAGGTGCGCA
Organism: Hystrix cristata; assembly: GCA_004026905.1. NCBI lineage: Eukaryota > Metazoa > Chordata > Mammalia > Rodentia > Hystricidae > Hystrix > Hystrix cristata. The sequence continues at coordinate 8,090 of PVJO010004525.1, read as the reverse complement.
GCTTCCTTCATCGTGACTGGTAGCACAATTCCTGCAGCTTTGGGGACTTGGGTGGCAGAACTGTGGGGAGCAGGACTCTGTTCCTGGACTTCACCTGAGTGCTCCTGAGGGTCCCTTGGCTGTTCCTGGGACCCATATGGGGCAACCTCTGGGGTACGCAGCCACCCTGCCACGTGGCCTCACTGAGGAGCACCGGGGACCACGCCTCCTGTTGAACTGTTGTGTGGCCTTGTTGTGATCTTCTGGGTTTCTTCTGAGCTGATTTGAAGTCTCTAATGTAGCCTCCTACTGGTGGCATCCAAGCTAAACCTTCCGGTGTGTTCCGTTCGCAGTCCTGTCCCCTCCCGTGCTGCTGTCCCTCAGGGGCCTGGCTTCTGGAATTCCCATTGCCCGTGGCTCCCCGAGAAGCCCAGGGCGGACACTGTCTCTTGTGGCAGGTGGCACTGACGACGTGTCCAGAGTGAGGTCAGGACAGGTCAGTCCCCATGCTCGGGATCCACCTGGAGCCCGTGAGCAGGGGGAGGAGTGGGGCCTTGAGTGTCTGCACTGCTGCTCCCCGGGCTGCTGGAGATGCCGGGGCCACCAGGGCCCTCTCAGTAGCAGTGCAGCTGGGGAAGTGCTGATCCTTCATAGGCGGCTTGAGAAGCTACCTTACCCTGCGGATAAGAGGGACCCGCAGCGTGGGGACATGGGCGCCAGGTCAGGTGCTTCCAGCCTCCGTCTGGAGTGTAGGAGTTTAGCCCCAGACAGCAGCCAACTGTCTGTGCCTGGCTAGTCCTGCACCTCCACGGGAGGTGGCAGGAGAGGGTGACCTGTGTCCAAAGGAGAGGAACCAGCCACATCTCGCTCAGCAGCAGCCCCTGTGTCTCCCCAGCCCTCGAAGGTCCTACCTTGTACTGCAGCGAGAAGGCTAAAGGGGGCGGCCTGGCGGCAGGAGGGAGGCTTAGCCTTTCCTCTACCGCAGGAACAGGTGGGAGCGGTGAGATGTGATGTGGCCCTGAGGCGGAGGGCAGCCTGTCACGGCGCAGGGCCAGCAGCCCGCACCCTCTTGGCACTCTGAAGGGTGACACAGGGGACAGCCCAGGGCTCAGGCTGCCTGCCAGCTGCATGTCAGGAAGGCACGCATCCTACCGGGGAGGTTTGCTGAAAGAAGAAACAAGTCTTGTCAGAGCCAAATAATTAAAAGGGCAGTCTTTACTGTGTGCAGACCCCTCAAAGTGGCTGCGCTGACCCCCCGGGGCCGCGAAGACGTGTGAGAACACACAGCCACACGCAGCTCCCAACAGAGTCTCTGTGTTGTTCTGTCGCCTGTGCAGCTGGGTGTTAGGGTGCCTGCTGTCTTCCAGTGCGCACACCTCATCTGAAAGCATTGTCCCTCTTACACATGCCACGGTGCACGCTTGTGCCTGTGCACACACCCACGAGCGCACACACACCTGTGGCAGGCGGGATTCATGTTGATGATTTTGATGCACAGTTCCCTGGTCATTGATTCATCAGAGCTGGAGTGGACTCTGAGGCGTGACACGTGGTGTGTGGGGCACGGCATGGAGCAGGCAGGTCTCTGTTCCTTCTCTGGGGTGGCCGGGTCAGAGGCTGCCTGTTCCGGTGATGTGGCTGGCCCAGGTGCCTGCCTTGGTGGAAGGTGGACTTTGCCTCTGTGGAGCCAGTTCTCTGTTCTGTCCTCCCAGCCAGTGCTGTTTGCAGGCTCCCGAAGTGACAAGGAGTGTCCAGGTGGCCAGTGGCCCAGGACTCCTCCCTCGAGAGTGGCTGCCTTGGGAACATTCGGTCGGACGCCGGGAGAGGGTGGTGTGCACGTACTCTGTGGTGAGTTTTGGTGCCTGGTGACTGTCATTTGGCAATGCCACTGTCCCTCAGCTCCTGCAGCCCCAACTGCAGGGACAGGTGGGCTGTGGCTTTCATACAGCTTGGCTGCACAGCTGCCGTGTGGCACAGTGTGTCTGTGTCCCACACCTGGCCTCTTGCTGAAGATAGTTAAGAAGTGCGGGCTGCTCCCTAGTGCTGGGCTCTGGGCACCACAGTGCTGGCCACACTGGTCTGTTCTATGTCCTGAGGCTTCCAGCAGCAAGGGCGATGGCTGTGGAGGTGGCACTGGGAAGTGTCCCAGCCCCTACGTTTTCTCTCGGTCACTTGCTGGGAGCTGGAGTCGGAGGGGAGCTGAGGGGCTGTAGGGGCGTCCAGTCCAGCCCTGCACACGTGTGGTCACCCCTCGTTGGTGCCGTCCCCGTGCTCTGTCCTGACCTTTGGAGTGGAGCTGGTTCATTCCTGGCGCTGGCCGGCTCTTGCTGTCCCTGTCAACAAGGACTTGCTAGGTCTTCTCCGCGTACAGGCATCCATCTGTAGGAGGTGAGCGCTTGCTTCCCTCTTTCTCTCTGTAAGAGGCGGGGCCTCCCTGCTGCTCTTGCTGGCCCTGAGGTCCGGCTCTCGCCGTTCTCAGCCTCCTCAGTGGCTGGGCGACAGGCGTGCGTCGCAGTGCTGGGCTGTCTCTCTTCTTGCGTGAGTGTCCAGCACAGGGGCTGCTGTGACTGCCCCGAGGCAGCTGGCGGGCTGTGAACTTCGGTGCCTGCTTCTCCTGCATCTAATGAGGTAAGCGAGCCGTTTCCTCCTTCCTTCTCTTACATCAGCAGTCTTGTTCGTTGTCTTTTTTAGAATTAAAGTTTACTTTCATTATTGTTTTTAGGAGTGGGGTGAATTGAATCTGGGGCATGACGGCATTGAGGGGATGATAATATTCGAGTATTTTACTGACATAATGGGCGAAGATGTGAACCTGCCAACTGGCGGTTGAGATGCGGAGCGAATTTCAGAGAAAAAGAAGTTGTGATCTTGCTTTTGTGTGTTTGTCTGGCAGCCTCCCCAGCCCTGCTCTGAGCTGTACCAGAAAACCCAGACTCTGTGTTAGTGACAGACTTGGCAGAATCGGTTCATAAAGTCAGCATAGGAGAGTCTGAACAGAGGCTGACGGGGCTCGCAGACCACACGTGCTAGATTGCCTCCGCTGTGAACATAAGCGACTTGCTGGGTCGAAGGCCTCCTTTGCCTCCTTCCGGATCATGGCCTCGAGGTTTCTGGCACAGAGCTGAAGGGGCTCAGATTCTGCAGGAGCCCTGGTGTCCAGTCGGCACAGCCTGGGCTCCAGGGACTGACCCCGTCGACCTTGCCCCATGCTCTGTCCCCTGGTCTCGTGCCAGCCTCCGCAAGTGGGCATCAGGGTCTCCTTGATCTTCCGGCAGCCCGCTGGGGCCCCAGGCTGCATCAGCCTGGACCACGGGCTTGGTTGTTTGTGTGCAGCCCTGGCTGGACCTTCGTGCTGGTGCGTCACGAGCACACCATTGATTGTGCAAGGGGTGAGCCGAGTGGTCCCCGAGGCTGGCAGAGTGTCCCCAGGAGTGGATTGCTGGTGTTGGAGCAGGGATCTTGACACCCGACATGCAGCTCAGCGTGGGCAGAGGCTTGGAGCAAAGATACGTTTTTAATTGACCTCTTTTTATTTTCTTTCTTTTTTATTTCTTTTTGGTTTTTTGAGACAGGGTCTCACTATATAGTTCAAACTGGCTTTCAATTTTTTTTTGTTTTGTTTTGTTTTTTTGACCTTCAGCTTGTGGTGATACTCCTGCCTCAGCCTCCCCGAGTGCTGGGATTACAGGTGTGCACTACCACACCTGGTTATGTGTTAATTTTTTAATGTACCACGAGACTGTGCTTACTAATTCTTTTTAAGTCAGATGTAACTATTTCTTTCAGTCTATGACAATCTGAATTTTTCAAAGCAGTGGCACAAGTTGGCAAACACATGGAAACAACTTATTATTAACTAGTGTAAACCTTCAACCCACCAAGAAAAACCATATAACGCATCTTTAAGGAGGTTAAAGGAGAAAGAGCAACAACAAATAACTACAGGTCAAGTCCTGGACATGCAAGCAAGGTTTAACCCTTTGACCTGTGGCTTTCAAGGTGACCTCAGATGATGCGGTTAAGAGCCAGACCGTGGCCATTGCTGGGGGGTGCGGGGATGAAGCAGGCCGGGAATTACAAGAGGTCGGAGGTGATCCAAGTAATGGCAGCATTGGAAACACGGAATCTTCCAGCAAAGTGGTACCAATTTGGAAAACTAACGTTCACGGGCATTTTCTTCCCCAAGTGGGGAGCAGCGACTGAGGAAATCAGATCTTCAGCAGTATTCCTAGGACCTAAAGCAGCTCTGTGCCTGGAACTACTAACTCTACAAAGCCTGGATATTAAAGAGGTCTTCGCAGGGTAAGAATCTTAACATTTTAAAGAACTGACGCGACCTTGGAATAGCAAATCAAACCCTTACCAGTCAGTCTCGAGTCTTCCTGTGCTGTTCGCGAAGAGCTACCTGACTTCAGTGCCCCTGGGAGAGGCGCACGCGATTCCCTGTTGTGCAGGGAAGCTCGCCTGGTGTCAGTAGGCGCAGCGGCGGCCGGCTCAGGACGGGAGCTCGAGGGCGGTCAGAAGGCTGACGCTGTGTGCCGGCTGTCACGTGTAGCGGGCCCGCAGTTGGTGGGCCGGCGAACAGGGCTGGCCAGGCTGGTCTCTCTCATCTCCGCTGCGCAGGAGGAGCCTTCAAGGTCGTCCTCTCCTGTGGCAGCTGTTAACGAGGTCCTCAGGATTCAGCTCGTGGCCCCCAGAGCCCATCGAGGGCCGCACAAGCCCTGCCCGTCCGCGGACACAAGGCTCCTGTGACCGCAGCAAGGACAGAAGAAGCACGGTCACCGCGGGTGCGCGCCTCGCTGTCCCCTCTGCTCTCGGGCAGACTCACCCAGGTCTCCCTCCCTGAGGCCCAGGTACTTCTTTCACCTTATGTGATTCCCCCAACTAACTGTGGAAACAGGCCTACTGGCCTACAGGGGACAACCTGTGGACGTCTAGGAAGTGCTGCTGGGCTCTTAGCGTCTTGAGACGCCAGGCTCTGTGCCCCTCGTGCTGGCCCCTGCTCATCCGTGGCCCCGGCACCGCTGGCGTCTGCCCCTGCTGAGCCCCGCCTGGCAGACGGGGTCCCCTTGACTGATGGACGGCCGGATCTGCCGCCTCCCAGCTCGGTCTGCGCAGCGTCGCTGGCCTGTGCTCAAAGGCTGCTGCTTTCAGCGCTGGTCAGTTTGTGGCTCTTTGTTGCTTGCAGGACACTGGCAGTCTGGTTGCTGATGTCTGCGTGGTGTTTCTGATATGTGCTGTGGTGTCTCGTAGCGGCCGTGTCTGAGCTCTGTTGCCCAGAACGGACTTCTTCAGAGCTGTGAGTACCTGGACGCCGCGCCATCACCAGGCGGGCAGCATTCACACCCTTTGCTTCCGTGTCACCACCCTACCTCGGACGGGAGCCCCACCCACACTGTGCCACCGCATGGCTGCCGCCTGCAGAGGCCCGGGTCACCCACTCTGCCTGCTTACTAATTTTTCAAAAAGCAATTTGCCCTTGTATTTCTAGTAAGAAGCAGTGGTTCCCAAACTTTTGGTCTCTTTAGACTCTTACACAGGACCCAGGGCCCAAAGGTCTTTTTTTTTGTTTATTGTCACAGAGTCTTGCTATGTAGTTCAGGCTGGCCGTGAACTCACTGTGGAGCCCAGGCTGGCTTCGAACTTGTGGCAGTCCTCTTGCCTCAGCCTCCAGAGTGCTGAGATTACAGGCGTGTGCCACCATGCCTGGCAGGACATTTTTGGGCGGGGGGTGCTGGGGATCAAACTCAAGGCCTTGCACTTGCTAAGGAAGCACCTACCACTTGAGCTAAATCCCTAACCCCCAGACTTTCGTTTCTGTGAGTTAGATTTCTTGTTGTCAGCCGCAGGTGTGCACGCATGTGTGTGTCTGCACGCCTGTGTGTGTCCGCACGCCTGTGTGTGTCCGCACGCATGTGTGTGTGTGTCCGCACGCCTGTGTGTGTGTGTCCGCACGCTCTCACTCCCCCTTTCCGCATTCCCTGGGACACCTGCTCACACCAGGAGGCGATTTTAATCCCACAGCCTTGGGGAAAGGTGACCGCTGTGTGAGGCGGGTGGAGGCCAGGGCTGCTGCTCAAAACCTGCGGCACACAGGAGGTCACCACTGAGGGTGAGCCCATCCAAAGCGTGAGAAACCCTGGTGGTGATACACATGTATTAGAGATTGGCAGAACAGTTGAAACAGTTGTAATAAAAAGTAGCAATAAGCCCCTGTGAACACAAATAAGGTTTTGATAAAGAGGAACTATTTTCCCAGACTTATCGGAGTATTGGTCCGCTCTCCTGTCCCTGGGACAAAGTGCAGTTTATTTGCCTCATCGGCCCTGGTTGCAGCCCTGGAGGCAGGAACATCCTGCTGACAGCTGTAGCGAAGCACAGCTGCTCACCTCAGGCAGAGGGTGGGAGAAGAGCCGGAGAGGGAGGGGCTGGGCCAGAGGTGAACTGCTTCCTAGTGAGGCCCCACTCCTCCCGCCCTGCAGGGTGGGCCCGCCCCGTCCTCCCACAGGCCTCCCCCCCTTCCCTGGCCTGAGCCCCTGTCCCCCGGGGCCTCACCAAGTCCCCTCTCGCTCTGCGCCCGGGGACGTCATGGTAGCCTGCGCCTCTTTTGTGAAGTGAGTGTCTCTGACATTCTTTGTTAGTGGTGATTCTGACAGATACTTTAATTCTATAAAAACAGGTCTCTCGGTTCTGTAAAATGAAAGTGTTTAGACTTTCTCTTTTTTGTGGTCATATTTTATAATTTTTCTCCTAGAAAATTACTCATTTTGTCGAAGTTTTCAAATTGATTTACATAGAAATGTACACTTATTTTCATAATCTTTTAAATATTTATATTCTTTCGATCAGTCACTCTTTTCTTATTTCCTATGCTTTTTTCTCCTTTTTCTTGATTAGTTTTCAGTGCTGTAGGTAGCTTACTGGTCTCCCTCCCAAAAAAACCACCTTTCAATTTAGCTGTTCATTAAGATGTTTTCTTCTAAATCATTTTTTGTTTAAACCTTTATTCCTTCAGTTATTTTATAATTTCCCACCACTTTTGAATTGGAGGCTTTATTCTCTTATTTTTCTTTCTGAAGATGAAGACACTTAATGAGGTAAATTCTATGTAAGCCCTGCTTTAGTTTTTACTAATATATTTTCTAAAAATTCTTCAGCATTGATTTCTCATCCCATCTGAAGACACCTAAGAGAAGTGTGTTTCTGTGAACGATAGGGACTCTTTCCACTTTCTGATCCTGTTACTGATTTCTTATCTTTTAAATTAATTTTTGTTACTAACTTACTAAAAATGTGTATTTTAAATACCCTCTGGAATTTGTTGATCGTTGCTTTATTGCTTCCTACCTGGGCACACTACATGAGTGTTGCTGTGGATTTTAGTGTCTCCTGTTTTTAGCCTGCCAAGATCCATGTCTACACCATCCCCTGGGATTCTGCTTTATGAAAAGTGCCATTGGATCATTTGGTGCATGGATTAAACTGTTATATTAGCCAGGGACGGTAGTGCACACTTGTAATCCAAGCTACTCAGAAGGCTGAGGCAGACGGATTACAAGTTTGAGCCCAGCCTGGGCAACTTAGGGTTAGGGTTCGAAATAAAAAGGGCTGGGGATGTAGCTCAGAGTAGAGTGAAAAAAAAAAACTGTTATAGCATTCGTCTCTAAGAATGTTAGTTTCTAGCACTGTAAATAGTCCTGAGTCATCCCAGTTTCACTTGCCCAGATTCTCGGCGGTCCATCGTGAGCATTTGGGGCCCTGGGTTTTGTGGTTTCCAGCCCACGTTTGTCCCTTTGTTTTACCTGATGAAGGTAAAACAAAGGGATTTTTCTCTCATCTGCAGAGCTGGGCTTTACTGCATGAGATGAGGTGAACCGTGGTCCTGTCACTGGGTTCTAGGGTGCTAGAGTCTCTGCCTAGAGGTGGTTTCTAGGTTCTTTCTGTCCCGAGCAAAGAATTGGTCAAGACAAGCACAAAAGCTAGCGAGGTTTTACATTTATTAAAGGTAGGAAAAGAAATGTGCTCTGCAGAGCGAGTTTGGACCAAGGAAAAGTATGAAAAGTACACCGTACAATGTGCGAGCAGACCGAGGCGCAAGAGAGAACACAGCA